>JAABKJ010008816.1:0-11357 GCA_011634705.1 Andricus grossulariae
GAAGTACATAGAACATAACATATGGTCGTTGCGTAAGCGCGCTCAAACTTTGGGTTTCTATTATACGATGAACAGAACCGAGCGTGGAGCGCGAGGTTTACAGAAGTTTTAAACTCCTGTAATAAAATATAAAATATAAATATATAAATATACAAAATATAAATTGCAAAAAATGCTGTAAGTAAGCCGATTTTCAATTTTTAAAAACTTTTA
Source organism: Andricus grossulariae (assembly GCA_011634705.1). Lineage (NCBI taxonomy): Eukaryota > Metazoa > Arthropoda > Insecta > Hymenoptera > Cynipidae > Andricus > Andricus grossulariae. The sequence goes on from JAABKJ010008816.1 coordinate 214, forward strand.
TTATTGGTATTTAATATTCAGAAAATGATTAAATATGTTTCCAAATTGTGCATTATTCCGTTTTTTATGGCACTGTGAATCCACTCATGAATCTCACATTTCTTTTTTGTAGATTTATCTAAGTAACCCGTTAAAGGCTTAAACAAAAGAAAACTACAAAAAATTGTAGGAAAAAAATTAATAACAGGTTTTTTTCGGGAAAAGTGGGTTTAGGAGAGTAATTAAATGTGTTATTATATTAAAGTTCGTAACTGTAACATAATTTGTAATAAATTACCTGGCAAGCTCCAGCTTGTAAATCAGGAATAGAAGCACAGATTTGAGAATCAGAAACACGAAATGGTCTTTTTGAATATTTTCTTTTGCAAAACGTTTTGTTTGCTATTACGAGATTGAAACGTTGCAAATTGTCAGTAATATAACCATCAAACTGCAATAAAAATATTATAAAATATAACTATGCAATTAATTATATAATTTCATAAATATCAAGACATTTAAAGTTTACAAAATTTTTTCCCCATCCGGAGACCACGACCGCCTGATTAGTATTCAAGGTTTCACCAGCCTTTGGAAGACGAATAAAGTTGGTGAATTTATTGAAAACGATGGGATATTTCAGCTAGAATAAAAAAAAATTAATCAAATCTTCTGCAAAATAATATAATTTAAATGATGAATTCTTACTTTAACCAAAGCAATGTCATTGTCTCCGGTAATGCGACTGAATTCCTCATGGATAATTATTTTGTCTACCAAACGTCTTAATCCTGGCTTACTTAATTTTGAATTGCCAGCTACTATTTTTATACCGGATGGGAATCTTCTGTAACTAGAAAAATTATAGAAACATAGAAGGCAAGCAGGGCTGCCAGAAAATAATTTCCTTGACAAAAAAATTGAAAAATGACCTATTTAAACAGAAAAATCGACCAGAAGTGACTAAATTCTAACCCAAAAAGTGACTAAAATGAACCTAAAATGAAAAGAATTCTATACAATTTATAAGAGTTCCAGGTGCATTTTAACGAATTCAGGTTAAATTAAACAAATGAATTAAATAAAATTCGAGTGAATTTAGAAGAATTGAAGGAAAATAACAAAAATTCGATGAAATTCATAAAAATCCAAAGTGAATTTAAAAAAAATGCATGTGAATTGAAACAAATCCAAAATATTGCACTTATTTCAGCATAATTGGAATGGATTTAAAAATTCAAGGTTATACAACAATTTTTGATGAAATTCATTGGACAAATTTTTAATTAAAAAGAAAAAAACTAATTAAATAAAAGTGGAGTGAATATAGAGAAATTTAAGGGAAATAAGAATTTGATGAAATTAAACAAATTTAATTCGGATTAAAAAATGCAACTATATTGAAAACAATTCAAAAATATTTTTAAAATTCACCGAATCCATCAAATTTTTGATGAACTGAGAAAAATTTAAGGGAATTCAACAGAATTTAATGAAATGCCTGAGAATTAACCAAATCCACTGAATTGAGTACTCCCTAAATCCGAATTAGTAGAAATTTTACTAATGCAATTAGTAGCATTGTATTTGACTGTTAAATTAGTAATTTTATCATTTTTTACTAAATGAAATGGTAAGGTTCATGTTACTTATTGAATTAGTAAGGGTATTCTACTTATCTGGTTAGTAGTACCAACATACTAATTTACTGAGTAGCAATGAACTGCTAAGGAAACATAATTTTAATAATTTTTTGAATACTTTCTGCTGGTTATTGAGTTTTAATTCAGAAAGGTTCACGTTTTCTTTCACGTTTTCTCAATTTATATTCTGAGTTTATATAGTTATATTAATAATGTTTATGTATGAACGATACAATATTCAAAATTGAAACGGTATTGGGATCCGCTACGCTTCATGCAATACACCATCATTTTTTCCATGTGGCCAAAATGTAAACTCATGAAATCAGGCAGAAGAACAGCTTACTCAGAAATTCAAAAATAAAAATAATTATTATTGTATAAGATCTTTGATAGAAAATAAAATTATATTTTTTATTAAAATTTTAATAGTTTGTTCAAAGTAAAAAAAATTGTTTTTCATAAAATCAGTGTAAAACTAATCAGAGAAAAACCAATAGATAATTTTTTTAATAAAAAATTGACTCTCAAATTGTTGAATCGAATGGCGCTATTTGATTTTACGTATCTCGCATCTTCAAACAATATCAAAATTACCATTTTTTTTTTTACAAAAATGTGTAATGTTATTTTACAGAATTTTGGTACTAATTAAATGTGATAATTAAAGAAGATTTTAAAGTCATTTTTCATGTTTGAAACTTGCACTTTTGAGGCGAGAATTTAATTTAGTTTATTTAATTTTTTTAAATGCTTGAAAATCCAACAGCTTGTTTTCAAACATTTTTTCTCATCCTTGATTGAAAAATCTTTTCAAGTTGAAAATTCAACTTATGCTGAAAAGTAGTTTTTTTTTTGGATTCAGCAGTTTCTAAATAAAGATTAATTTTGTTTTTGTTGGAATATCAACAACTACATTTTTCGTTCAGAATTCATCTTTTTGGAATACAAATTTAATCACTGAGTTAAAAGTTAAACTCTTCTGTTGAATTTTTATTTTTTTTTGGTTCAAGATACATCATTTTAATTAAAAATGTATCTCTTTGATTGAGAAGTGAGTTATTTTATTGAAAATTCGTTCTTTCTTTAACAGAAAATTAATTTGTTTAAAAATAAAAATGTAATTATTCCAGTCGAATATTCCAACATCTTAGTTAGTTAAAAATTGGTCTGTTTAGTTTAACATAATTCAACATTTTTAATTTAACCATTCAATTTTAGGTTAAAAAATTACCATCATTAGTTGAAAATGCATCACTTTGTCTGAAAATTGTTTTTATTTTCCGCAAAATTAATTTTTCAAACTGAAAATTCAAGTATTTGGTTGAAACTTTGTCTTTTTTACTTTATGTTTCAAAATTAATCTTCTTGTTTGAAACATTATCTTTTTGGTTGAAAATTTATGTATTCCAGTTGAGTTTTCATTATTTTAGTTGAAATGTCATCTTTTGATTAAAGATAAAAACTACTTGGTCAGTAAATAATTCATCATTTTAGTTCAAAATTTGTTATTTTTTTCTGGAAAATTAATTTGTGAACTGAAAATTTAACTATTTTATTTTTGATTGAAAACTGGTCTTTTTTAGTGTAACATTCAACTATTTGGTTGAGAATTTATGTATTTTATTGAAAAATCGTATTTATTTGTAAAAATTTAATCTTTTTGGTTCAAAATTCAACTATTTGGTTACAAATTCATTTATCTTCTTTGGAATGGAATATATTTACTATAAACCTCAGGAATTTAAAACGGTTTAAATTTGTGGCTAATTCTGAAACCAATCTATTCAGATTATTAAATTTTCCAATTAAGAAAATAGAACAATCCAAAATACTCCAATGCATTTCTAAAAAAAGGCTTGAATTTAATTTCATACAGGACCCACATTGATATGACCTAAATATGCACAGAGTTTCAAGTATAAGAAGATAAAATAAAAATTTGTTTGAATTATTATTCAAATTCATAGACTTAAGAGACAAATTCAATAAATGATTAATTAGGTTTTTAGTATTATTTGATTATTTAGTTATTTGATGGTGCCAATATATTCAAGAATATCTTGTAATATAATTTGTTAAAGCTTTCTAAATTAAAAATATTTATTAAATCCCCAGAAACAGAAAAAAATAGTTACGACTTCATAGTTCTTGTTGTCTTGTAAAACCTTTCAAGGTTATTAATATTCTAGTTTTAATTATTACTATAAAATGCTTTCAATTCGTATTGAACTAACTTGTTTTTTAATCGGACCTAAACCGACTTTAATAATTTATTAATATATTTCAATACAATTCTCTCAATTGAAAAAACAATTTTAAATTTACTTGAAACTAACCTTTAAAATAGTAACCACTAATGCAATTACCAATACATTTAGTAGTAGCATTACCAATTCCTTCAGTAGATACAGTTACTAATTCATGTAATCATTTATTTTTACTCGTCGAATTAGTATATTCTTACTAATTACCAGTAAACGAATCGGCTTTATTTTAATTAGTAAAAAACTACTACCAATTAGTAGTTTTCTAATAATTCAGATTTAGAGAGTAGAATTTAGCGAGTTTAGAAGAATTAAAGTGAACTAAAAAAGTGCAAGGTACATAAAAAAATGAAGAGAATTAAAAAAAATTGTAATGAATTGAGGAAAAATTATTAAAAATTCAGGGTGAATTTCCAATTAATTGAAAAAAAAATCCACTGACATCAGATAAATGGTAGAGAACAGAATTAATAAATAAGAATTTGATAAAATCCATAAGAATTCACAGTGAATTTGAAAGTATTCAGGGTGAATTAAAAAAAAATTTAATCCAAAAAAGATCCATTGAATTCAGTGGATTTCAAGGTGATTTAAAAAATAATTTTTAATTTATTTATATGCTACATTATCAAAACAAATTTACTTGTCTAAACAGTGGGCTGCAGTGATTATATATTTCTTTTTTATAATTGCTCCTCCGCAAAAGTGTTGGTGGTAATTTTGAAGTGATACCTGAATAAAAAAATGAAAATGTTAATTTTCAAATCTCGAGATTGTTTTCAATAACTTTATCTGAAATGAATTAAACATTCTGATTTGAAAATAGTTTTGATTAATAATAAAATAACTTCAATTAGACTCAAAATATGAAATATTTACTTGGTAAGGAAATTCTCCAGGATTGGCATTTACTTGGTAAGAATATTCTGCAGTTTTGGATTTTTCTCCAGTAACAACCTTCCTTGAGATAAAATTCGAAATATCTCTTTCAGCTGTTAATAGATATAATAATTTTTAAAATTTCAAGATTTATATTAGTTATTATTAAGGAATCTATCACTGAAAAAATTTTATCCCACAAATTAAAGTAATTGAATAAAATAAAAAGTTCACGAACAATTGGAATTATGTCCAAATTGCTTACTTTGTGAAGAAGACAAAAAGACGAAAAAGAAGAATGCACTAAATATCATTGTGTAAACTGCTTTCTGAAAGGTACAAATAACTCTCTTTAAAAAGAAAAATTGTATGCTCTGATCATAAAAATTGAGTGAACATTAATAAATTAAATCATTAATATTAATACCAACTTTCGCTTTAATTTTATTTTTTAATTGGTTGACTAAAAAAACTTCTTAAATTACTTCAGAGTCTATTATCTATAGAGTTTTTTATTTAATGATCACACTTTTGAATAATTTTAAATAATATTATTAAATACAACTGAAAATTATAGAAGACTGATACAAGTTTAATTTAATTTAATACTGAATTATTTTTTCCTTGATACTGAACAGCCGAGATAAAAATACTATGTAACAAAGAGTCACGCATCGTTTCATTTTAATGAGGAAATAAAATAGGTCGTCAAGTAAAAAACTGAGCGATTTTACGAGTCCTTTTACGTGGTGCTAAATCATGTAATCAAGTGAGTTTTATACAAAAAAAATCTACACAACATCCTATCTTTAATAATACTGAAAAATAAGTTTAAGAAATTAATTTTAGATTAGCAAGTTATTTTCCTCGAAACAATTAAGGGGAAATCTACAAAAAACTATAGAAGTTCGCTGATTCTTCGAATCATTTTTTAAACCAGTTCAGTAATAAATCAACTTTGAAATTTTTCAGGAATCAAATGTTTCAAGAGGATCATTTTTCTTCGAGTGAATTCTGATGGCAACTACATGAAAAATGCAAATATCGAAGATATTAATATAAGTCACTAATTGTCTTTTTTATAAAAGAGAATTGCTTTTTATGTTTTTGATTAGAGGACAAAAGAAAGCGAGAGAAAAAATAAATTGTAATAATCATTTTGACATTTTTTCTTGTATTCTCAATTCATTTTCGCAAATTGTAAAGAAAATTACGCATTTATAATTTTAACAATGATAGATAAATGAATATAAATTGTGAATTGTGACCTTGTGTGTCCACTGAATCAGGAGAACTTTTTATGGTTGTTATGATACACTTTTTTGTTGAAAATGAAGGATAGACTTTTTATTCTTTTTATTCGGAAGAAAACAATTACGAACAATCTTGAACTCTAAACTGACCGATTCATTCTTACTTGAAATTACATCATAGGCAGTATTAAATATTTATCATAATAAAACTTATTATTATTTAACTAAAATTTATCTACTGAAAATAAACTTTTCTTGAACTAAGTTCAAAATAAAATCTGGGGAAAATTTTTCTTCTTTTTTTTTAACAGGGTTGTACAAAATCCAAATTTTTAAATTCCCTGAATTTTCCCTGAAAATTTTGACTCTCCCAGACCGTTATACAATTTTTGTCAAGTTGTAAAAACAATCTTACATCTAGGAGATTAATAGGGAAAATTGTGTTGGCTAAAAATAAATTTGTAGCCAATTAGCGGATTTTTCAACCAAGAAAGATAAATCTTCAGCGTAATACATGAAGTTTTAACTAAAAAAGAAAAATTGTAAGTAAGAAATGATTTTAAAAAAACCACGAATTTTCAAGAAAATTGTTATATTGTCAGCCAAGAAAATGATTTCTCAAAGACAAATGTAATAGTTGATATTTCTCGAAAGTAAAATTAATTTTCCTTAAAAAATAGTTAAATTAAACCAAAAAATACGAATTTTTTACAAACTGATTAAACCTTTAACCAAAAGAGATTAATTTTCAAACCAAGAAGAGTAATTTTCAAGAAAGAGTCAACAAGACACGTGTTCTAAAAAACAGTTTAGCTTTATACCCGAAAATATTAATTTTCAACATAAAAGTGAATTTCCAGAAAAATGTGGAAATTTGAAGCCAAAAACGATTATCCAATAAAACAGTGAAGGTTTTACCCAAAAAAATTAATTTTCCACCAAAAAGATGCATTTTTCACCAAGAACATTAATGCTCCACGCCAAGACAAATTTTCAGTAAAATGCATTAATTTTCAACCAAATAGTCCAAATTTTAATCAATAAAGACAAAATTTCAACAAGATAGTTCAATTCTCCATGAACACAGATTAATTTTCAACCAAAATGTTGCATTTTTAGCAACAACAAAAAAATGAAATTTGTACGACAACATCAATTTTCAAAAACAAAAATTCGAATCTTCAGCAAAAGTGTTGAATTTTCAGCAAAAAATTATTTTCGGTAAATAAAGAAAAAATGGTCATCCAAAATATTGAATTGTTATGCCAACAAGACGAATGTTGTACAAAACAGTTCAAATAAAATAAGAATTTTCAACAACAAAATTAATATTCAACCCACAAATACGAATTTTCAATCAAAATTAATCACTTTTTAACAAAATTGTTGAATTTCCAAAAACATAATAAAATATTCAACCAAATAAAAAAATTTTTACCACAAAATGAAATCTCAAATAAAAGTCTTTAAAATGAAAAAATGATACGTTTGTAAGACTTTACTTGTTATTAATATATTTTTTCATCTAAATCTAATTTCATTAAGGTTCGATGTTAATTGAATTGAGGAGATAGCGAAAAAAACGTGACAAATCCATTTTGCGAAAAAACTGAGATAATTATTGTTTCTGTATATTTACAACATCAACAATTCGATTATTATCAAACTTAAGTTAGCGAAAAAAATGGTTTCTTCTCGGTGTTAACGTCTATCCATAAAACAAACTGATTAAAAAAATTATAATTTATGATTCAAGATTCATTACGTACACAGTTCAAACATGTTAAACGTGTAAACACTTTTTTAAATTCATAAATACTTTCTAATATTTTTCTTAAAATACATAATTTTACAAAACTTGAAAATTTCATTTTTTAAATTGAAACTTTATCGAACATGTATAAAATTTTATTTTGATTTCATATGTAAACACAAAGTCGTAAATTGGCATCATTAGAACATGAATAAGCAGTGGAATATGCCTTTGCCTTTTTATTTCGTAAAATAAAAATTGAATTCATTCATTTTTATTTTGTTAATAACTTCAAGGGAGTAATAAATGAAAAAGATTTATTTGCATTTCATCTATTTAACAGTCCGACATATTATAATAACCCATTTCAAATTTCATTTTGATCAATGCATTTCAAGTTAAAATATATCCTGAAATATTGTGTTCGCTTACTCCTCAATTAACAAAATTCATACGTATGTTCCTTTCCTAAGTGTATAAAATTTTAGTCAGATTTTGTAGGAAGAGGAGGGTTGAAAATTTCTGAAAATCGCCTTTAAGGTTTTCTCTGACCTGTAGCAACCCTGTTTTTATTTAAAAAAAAAACAATGACTGTTTATTTATTATAAAGGATAAAGACTGAAATCAATTTTCTTTGCCATTTACACACTGAACGATCGGACACTGAAATCGACTAGTATTTTCTGCACGTTGTGAGACTGTAAAAATAGCACGAATTGCACTGAATAGCACTAAAGAAGGTCCTGAATAACAGTTTATGTTAGCTCTATACTTTATCATATCTTCAGAAAAGCAGCATATAGCGAGAAACTCATATCAATTTTACTTCCAGATATTTATGACAAAAAGATACTGGACCATTTTACACGACCATGATCAGACTAAAAATATCATTTTTACTACAGGGGCCGTAAAATCTACTAGATAACCCCGATTTGCAAAAATTATCTCGACAAACGAAATGATTTAAGAGAAGGTTCGAGCGAGTTTCAGATTTGAAGCATGGAATAGCAAAAGGGGCTAAGCACCATTTGTCTCAAAATGCGGTTATGAACTTAGGAATGTAATATTCATTTTTTATCCAATTTTTGCGAATAAATGTCTTCATTCGATCAGCAAACGGTGTTTTCCTTTTTTAATTTTCTTGGATCTGGACGAGTTTTTCAAACCATAAGTACTAAACTACTTGAAACTATAAGTACCAAAATATATCGAAAATAGTTTCACGCCTTTTTACAATTTTAAATTCGGGTTTGAAAATGTTTTATGTTTGAAAATTTTCGTCTTGAAGTAGAAAATAATTATTATATGCAGGGTGTCTACTAATTTTCGCCCACCAAATTTCCGCTTTTTCCCCGGTTGGATATATATATAATTATAATTACATTAAAATTTCTTCAAACATTTCGGCACACGATGGTGGGCCTCTTCAGTTTTTTATTCAGAAAATTTGTTGCACACAATATAGGAAATATGATGCAATTGTTAATAAAGTTAACAGTTAAGAATCTTTGGTAAAATCTATTTCGTGCTCTAATTGGTAAATAATTCTTAGATATATTTTTTATATCTTTGGTATTAGCGATAAATTAATGATTAATTATTGAAGAGTAAATACGAAAAACTATAAATCTTCAATAATTATTTAATAATCAATCCGTAATGCGAAAGAATTTAAAAACTATATCTTATTTATTGCTTCAAAATTTTCAGAAATTTACATTTTGTTCAAAATTTGTTCAAATCTTCACAAGTTTTTAATTATTTTTAACCTTTTTCAAACTTCTGAATATCTCTTAAACGTACTCGAATTTTTTCCAAAATTTCGTAATCTTGCAACATTGAAAAATGTTGCTTAAAAATTTGTTATATACTCTTTTCAAGATTTCAGAAAATCATTTTAAATGTTTTGAAATCTTTTGCAATTTTCTCTCAAAATTCATTTTTCAAAATAAAAATTCATATGAAATTTTCCCATGAATCTTAAGAAAACTTTCTTATTGTCTTGAAACTTTGCGAAATTCTTAAACCGCTTCTAAATTTTGTTTCGAAATCTTCAAAATAGTAGAATCTTCAACCAAAAAATATTACCTTTGAACCAGTTGCATTTTTAGCCCAAAAAAAGATGAAATTTTACCAAAAAACGAATTTTCTACAAAATAGTTACATTTTTTACCACGAAAATATGAACTTTGAACCAAAACGTTAATTGTAAACCAAGTAGTTAAATTTTATGTAAAAAAATAAATTCTCAACAAAAAATGTAATAGTCGATATTTCAAGTAAAAAAGATTTGATGTTTCAATCAAAAAGAGTTTAATTCATTCAAAAATAGGAATTATCAACAAAATAGTTAAATTCTTGACCAAAGAGTTGAATTTTCAAATCGAAAATATGAATTTTTAAAATAAAAGAATCATTTTCTACCAAGTAATTGAATTTTTTGACAAAAAGATGAATTTTCCATCAAGAACATTAATTAACATTACAAATTATTTTTCTAACAACAAAACATAAATTTTGAACAAATTTCAGTTGAATTCAATCAGAAAACACGAACCTTCATCAAAATAGTTGAATCCTCAATTAAATAAATTGATTTTCAACCAAACAATTGGATTTTTAACCGAAAACGTGAAATTTCTATCAAGACAAGAACTTTCTTCGAACTCCTAAACGGACTCAAATTATTCCTAAGATTTCGAAACTCTTTCAAAATAAAAAAGTTGTCTTCAAATCTTCCAGATTTTGTTGTTGAAATTTCTAGAAATATTTTGAATTTTTTCGAAATCTTCTTTACAAAATATATTTTCAAAATAGAAAATAATTTATAACTTTCACAGGAATCTGACGAAAAAATTTTGTTTTCTTGAAATCTTTCAAAATTCTTTAAAAATTTCACAATTTTTGTTCTTTTCTTCTAAACCTTCAAAGTAGTTTTTGATAGGATTCTAATTTTGCCTAACTTTTGAAAAAAATGTTCTATGAAATTGTAAATCTGCAAAATACTTTTCGAAATGATGGCATTTTTCCTGAAATTTAAAAAAAAAATCTATATAATTAGACAAATTTCCTTAAAATTGTGCGGATTGTTTTTTGACAAATTTGGAAATCTTTTAAAATGTTGAGGGAATATTCTGATTAAATTAATGTTCAAAAATAACAAATCATTTAAAATTTGCCATAAATCTTCAGAAAATTTTTTCATTCTCTTGAAACCTTGCAAAATTAACATTTCACAAACCGTGAAATATACGATTCCCGGCTCGAATTTTTATTCCCGGTTATTTCCCGCTTTTCGCCAATTTCATTTTGATTCCCGACTATTTCCCGGTTTCCCGGGTAGTAGACACCCTGTTATATATATATA
>JAABKJ010008817.1:0-11357 GCA_011634705.1 Andricus grossulariae
TTGTAGCACATTTAATAATTGTTTGAAAATTCATCTTTTTATCTGAAAATGTAACTAGTCAATTTTTGTTTTAAAATTTATTCTTTATAAGTTGAGAATTCATCTTTTTTGTAGAAAATTAATAATGTTTTTTGAAAATTCATCTTTTTGTAGAAAATTACTTTTCTTAGTTAAAAAATAAATTGTATCAAAAATAGTTGCATCGTTAAAATCAAGTATCAAAAAGTGTCAATAGTGGGCCTGAGGATATTTTTATAATGGTTCTAATATTTTCAGTCCACCTGCCGCCGGGGCTCGAATGGCTTTTTGACTAAATAGTTGAATTTTCAATAAGAAAGACTAATGTTTTACCAAAAAAGACGACTTTTCAACAAAATACATAAATTTTCAACAAATTGTTGAATTTTCAATTAAAACAGACTAATTTTCAACCAAATAGTTGAATTTTGAACTAAAAAAAATCAATTTTCAACCAAAAATGGAATAGTTAAAATTTTCACTTAAAATTTTTTTCAACTAAAATGATGAATCTTTAACTAGAATATCTGAATTTCCAACTAGAAAGATGGATTTGCTACCAAGAGGATTAATTTCTACAAAAAAAAAACTATTTTGTTGAACACCTATTTTTTGTTTGAAAATTCATTTGTTCATCTAAAAATTTAACTATTTTATTTTTGTTTGAAGATTCTACAATTTGGTTGAAAATTATCTTTTTTGTTGAAAAATAATATTTTCTAATTAAAAATTCAACTTTTTTGTAGAAAATTGATCTCTTTTGTAGGATATTTAATAATTTGTTGAAAAACTAATTATTTTATCTGAAAAGGTAACTATTCTATTTATGTTTTAAAATTTTTTCTTCATAAGTTGAGAATTCATCCTTTTTGTATAAAATTCAAGTATTTTGTTGAAAATTCGTCATTTTCGGTAGAAAAATGAATCGTGTTTTTCGAAAATTCATCTTTTTGTAGAAGATTAATCTTCTGGGTTGAAAAATAAATAGTATCAAAAATTCCTGCATCGTTAAAAAGAAGTATGAAGATATTTTTACAATTGTTCTAATATTGCAAGTCCATCTGCCGCCGGGGCTCAGATGAATTTTTGACTAAATTGTTGGATTTTCAATTAAAAAGATTAATTTTTTACCAAAAAACACGATTTTTCAACCAAATACATAAATTGTCAACAAATGGATGAAATTTCAACTGAAAAAGACTAATTTTCAACCAAATAGTTGAATTTTGAACTAAAAAAGATCAATTTTTAACCATCAGGAAACAGTTTATTTTTCAGTTGAAAAATTAATTTTCCACGAAAGAAAACAACAAATTGGCAACCAAAAGTGATGAATTTTCAATAAATAGTTGAATTTTCAACTTAAAAAGATAAATTTTCAGCCAAAAGTGAAATAGTTGAATTTTCAGTTAAAAAAAAAAATAATTGCCAATTAAACTTATGAATTTTCAATTGAAATAGGGGAATTTTAAACAAAAAGATGAATTTTCAACTGAAATAATAAATCTTAAACTAGAAAATTTAAATTTTCGAATGTTCAACTAAGAGAATAACTTTCTACAAAAAAAAGAATGACCAACAAAATACATGAATTTTCAAACAATTACTTAAACTTTCAATTTTCAACCAACTTATGAATTTTCAACTGGAATAGTTTAATTTTAAACCAAACATTTTTTAACTAAGATGATGAACCTTTAACTAGAATATTTGAATTTTCAACCAGAAAGATGAATTTTCTACGAAGAGGATTAATTTCTACAAAAAAACTTTTTTGTTGAATACCTATTTTTTGTTGGAAAATTCATTTATTCATCTAAAAATTTAACTATTTTATTTTTGTTTGAAAATTCTACCGTTTGGTTGAAAATTAACTTTCTTGCTGAAAATTAATATTTTTTTGGTTAAAAATATAACTATTTTGTTCAACATCTATTTTTTGAAAATTCATATTTTTGTAGAAGATTAATATTCTTGGTTTAAAAATAAATAGTATCAAAAATAATAGCATCGTTAAAAACAAGTATGAGGATATTTTTACAATTTTTCTAATATTTTAAGTCCACCTGCCGCCGGGGCTCGGATGGGTTTTTGGCTAAATAGTTGAATTTTCCATAAAAAAGATTATTTAACATTATTTTTTAACAAAAAATAAGATTTTTCAACAAAATACATAAATTTTCAACAAATAGTTAAATTTTCAACTGAAAAAGACTAATTTTCAATCAAATAGTTGAATTTTGAATAAAAAAAGGTCAATTTTTAACCATAAAGGAAACAGTTAAATTTTCAGTTAAAAAATGGAGTAGTTACATTTTCAGTTAAATAAATTATAATTTTCAACTAAACTGATGAATTTTCAACTGAAATAGGGGATTTTTAAACAAAAAGATGAATTTTCTACTGAAATAATAAATTTTAAACTAGAATATTTGAATTTACAACAAAAGTGATGAATGTTCAACTAAGAGAATAAATTTCTAAAAAAAGAAGAATTATCAGAAGATTATATGAATTTCCAACCAATTACTTAAATTTACAATTGAAACAGATTAATATTCATACAAATAGTTGAATTTTCAACTAAAATGGATCCATTTTCAACCAACTGATAAATTTTCAACTCAAATTATGAATTTTCAACTAGAATAGTTTAATTTTTAACACAATTTTTTTTTAACTAAAATGATGAATCTTTAACTATAATATTTCATTTTTCAACCAGAAAGATGAATTTTCTACCAAGAGGATTAATTTCTAAAAAAAAACTACATTGTTGAACACCTATTTTTTGTTTGAAAATTCATTTGTTCATCTAAAAATTTGACTATTTTATTTTTGTTTGAAAATCCTACCGTTTGGTTGAAAATTAACTTTTTTGCTGAAAATTAATATTTTCGGATTAAAAATTCTACCGCTTTGTAGAAAATTCATTTCTTTTGTAGCACATTTAATAATTGTTTGAAAATTCATCTTTTTATCTGAACACGTAACTAGTCAATTTTTTTTTTTAAATTTATTCTTTATAAGTTGAAAATTCATCTTTGTTGTAGAAAATTAATAATGTTTTTTAAAAATTCATCTTTTTGTAGAAAATTAATTTTCTCGAATGGCTTTTTGACTAAGTAGTTGTATTTTCAATAAAAAAGATTAATTTTTTACCAAAAAAGACGACTTTTCAACAAAATAGATACATTTTAAACAAATATTTGAATTTTGAACTAAAAAAGATAAATTTTCAATCATAAAGGAAACAGTTAAATTTTCAGCTAAAAATTAATTTTCCACACAAAAAAAAACAACAAATTGGCAACCAAAAGTGATGAATTTTCAACGAACAGCTGAATTTTCAACTAAAAAAGATAAATTTCTTAACCAAATAGTTGAATTTTCAACTTAAAAATATAAATTTTCCGCCAAAAATGAAATAGTTAAATTTTCAGTTACAAAAATAATAATTTCCAATTGAACTGATGAATTTTCAACTGAAATAATAAATCTTAAACTAGAATATTTGAATTTTCAACCAAAGTGATGAATGTTCAACTAAGAGAATAAATTTATATAAAAAAAAAGGATTGTCAATAAAATACATGAATTTTCAACCAAGTACTTAAATTAACAAAATTAATTTTCATTTAAGCTGATAAATTTTCATCTTAAATTATGAATTTTCAACTGGAATAGTTAAATTTAAAAAAAAAATGAATTTTCAACTAAAATGATGAATTTTGAACTAAAATAGTTGAATTTTCAACCAAAAAGATGAATTTTCCACCAAGGGGAATAATTTCTACCAAAAAATATGATTCTTCAACGAAATATATGAATTTTCAAACAAATTACTTGAATTTTCAACTAAAGCAGATCAACTTTCAATCATAAATGAAATAGTTGAATTTTCAGTTAAAAAATTAATTTTGATCTAAAATGGTGAATCTTCAACTGGAATAGTTGAATTTAAAAAAAAGATGAATTTTAAACTAAAATAGTTGAATTTTCAACCAAAAAGATAAATTTTCAACCAGGAAGTTTAATTTCTACCAAAAAATACGATTTTGTAACAAAATATATGCATTCTGAACGAAAAAGTTGAACTTTCAACTAAAAAACCAATTTTTAACTAAATTTTTAAATTTTTAACTAGAAATATAAATTGTCTATCATAAAGGATAAAGTTAAATTTTCTGCCACAAAAAAAACGACTTTTCAACAAACTACATAAATTTTCAACAAATAGTTCAATTTTCAACTAAAAAAGATACATTTTTAACCAAATAGTTGAATTTTCAAATTAAAAGGATAAATTTTCAGTCAAAAATGGAATAGTTACATTTTTAGTTGAACAAATAATAATTTTCAACTAAACTAATGAATTTTTAACTGAAATAGTGCAATTTTAAACAAAAAAAAATAAATTTTCAACTGAACTAAGAAGATAAATTTCCACACAAAACAATAATTTTCAACCAATTACTTAAATTTTCAATTGAAAAATATTAATATTCATACAAATAATTGGATTTTCAACTAAAATAGATCAATTTTCAAACAAAAAATATAATAGTTAAATTTTCACTTTGAAAAATTAGTTTTCAATCAAACTGATAAATTTTTAACTAATATTACGAATTTTCAGCTGGAATGGATTACTTTCAAACAAAAAATATGAATTTTCAACCAATTACATGAATTTTCAAATAAAACAGCTCAATTTTCAACCATAAATGGAATAGTCGAATTTTCAGTTGAAAAATTAATTTTCAGCGCAAATGGTGAATCTTCAACTGAAATAGTTGAATTAAAAAAAAAAAAAGAATTTTCAACTAAAATGATGAATTTCGAACTAAAATAGTTGAATTTTCAACCAAGAGGATTAATTTCTAACAAAAAATATGATTTTTTAACAAAATATCTTGAACCAAGCAGTTGAATTTTCAACTAAAAAATACTAATTTTTAACCAAATAGTTGAATTTTAAACCAAAAAATATGAATTGTCTACCATAAAAGGCAAAGTTAAATTTTAAGTTCTAAAAAAATTATTTTTTCACAGAAAAAAACAACAAATTTTGATCGAAAGACGATTAAATTCTATAAAAAAGACGAATTATCAACAAAAAACAAGAATCGTCAAAGAATTACTTGAATTTTTAACTAAAAAATATTAATTTTCAAGAACAAAAGTAATTTTCAACTAAAAATATCAATTTTAAACCAAAAATGGAATAGTTACATTTTCAATTAAAAAAAATAATTTTCAATCAAACTGATGATTTTTCAACCAAAATGATTAAACTTCCAATGAATTTTTAACAAAAAAATTAATTTTCAACCAATTACTTGAATTTTCATCTAAAAAATATTAATTTTTAACTAAAACAGTTCAACTTCCAATCAAAAATAGAATAGTTACATCTTCAGTTAAAAAATTAATTTTCAACCAAAATTATGAATCTTTAACTAGAATATTTGAATTTTCAACCAGAATGATGCATTTTCAACCAAGAGGATTAATTTCTACCAAAAAATATAAATTATTAAGAAAATACATGAATTTTTAACTTATACTTGAATTTTTAACTAGAAAGATTAATTTCCAACTAAGATTATGAATCTTTAACTAGAAACTTTTTCAAAAGAATCAATTTCCAACAAAAAATAGAATATTCAAATTTTTAGTCAAAAACATGAATTTCTAATCAAACAAAAAACAAATTTTCAACTAAAAATGATCAGTTTTCAACCAAAAATAGAATAGTTAAATTGTCACTTAAAAAAATTAATGGAAAAAAACGAATTTTGAAAAAAAATTAATTACAGTAATAATAACGCTATTTTTAAAAATGATCAAACGTTTTTATAAAATTTTATATTGCAATTAAACAAAATTAAGCACGCTCTCGAAAAAATTCCCTGACTTTAAGAAGAATTCCCTGACATTTCCAGGTTTTGCAAATATTTATTAATTTTTTTAGTCGGTTTAAAATTTTAATTTTGGATTTTTAGGCTTTTGGAACATTTTAAATTTCGGGAGTAAACATTTTCCTTAATTTTATTTTCTTTCAGGAATTTTCGTTGTAGAAAATTTCTGTTTGCGTAATTATACTTTCGGTATTGTTCAACATTCGATATTTTGCTTTTTCGGCAAAATAAAATTGTCCTGTACTTTTCTATTGCAGTATAATAATTTATTAATTTTAACTTACCAGAAACCTCCTAACAATGTTTTTTTTTTTACAAAAAAATAGTGGGCGTAGGAGCATATTCATAATGGAAACATACCTGAAACAGTAAAAAAAAATTTAATTAACCCACAGTAGAAATTTTTGTTAAATTTCATTAATTCACAGCATAAGTTTTGAAAAATATTGTGGTGTAATTTTTTAAATATTAAATCGAGGTGTTAACTATTTTTTAAAAATATGGTATACATCGCCCATAAAATCGCGTAAAGTCCTTCCAAATTTTTCAAAACACCCTAAAAGCTTTGGAATAAGAAAATAATTTTGAACCAAAAAAATTACTTTCAAAACATTTTTAAAGTTTTTACAACGTACATTAATTTTTAACCAATAAATTGATTGTTCAATTGATGTTCAATTTATTTAAAAGAAGGCAAATTTTCAACAAAATATTTTATTGCTCGAACAAAAAAGATTTTTTAGTCAAGAAAGGGTAAAAAATTTAACACAATTTCTTGAATTTTCAAGCCAAAAAGACGAATTTTCAACGCAAAAAAAAAGAATTTTTTAATGCAATCGTTAAATTTCCTATTTATCGAATTAATTTTTAAACAAATAGTTGAATTTTTAACCAAAAAAATCACTTTTTAACAAAATTGTTAAATTTCCTACAAAATGAAATAGTAACATTTTCAAATTAAAAAATTAATTTTTTACAACAAAACACAAAATTTCAACAAGATTATTAAATTTTCAACCAAAGAAATGAATTTACCACAAAACATTTGAATTTTCAATTTACGTATATCTTTTTAATAAAATTGAAACATTTCCTACAAATTGAATTAATTTTTAAACAAATAGTTCAGTTTTCAACCAAAAAATTACTTTTTAACAACATTGTTAAATTACTCAAAAAATAGATTCAATTTTCATCAAACAGTTGAATTTTAAACAAAAAAAATACTTTTTAACAAACTAATTTAATTTCATACAAATAAGATTAATTGTTCACAAAATAGTTGCATTTTCCAATAAAAAATATAATTTTTCAATCAAAAAATGAAATGACATTTTTAATTGAAAAAATTACTTTTTACAAGAAAAAATGAAATTTCAACCAAATTATTAAATTTTCAACCAAAGAAATGAATTTTCCACAAAAGACTTGAATTTCCAATAAAAATATGTCTTTGAACAAAATTTGAAAATTTCCTACAAATTAAATTAATGTTTCAATGAACAGTTGAATTCTTAACCAAACAAATTACGTTTTAAAAAAATGGTTAAATTTCCTATAAAACAGATTAAGTTTTCACCAAATAGTTGAATTTAAAAAAAATGGCTTTGAAAAAAATGTGTTCAGTTTCCTACGAAGCAGATGAATTTTTCAAAAAAAAGTTAAATTTTCAACTGAAAAAATATACATTTTCAAACCAAAAATTAAATAGTGACATTTTTAATTGAAAAAAATTTTTACAAAAAAAATTGAATTTCAACAAAATTATTTAATTTTCAACCAAATAAATGAATTTTCCATTGAGCACTTGAATTTTCAATAAAATGATGTTTTTTTAACAAAATTTTGAATTAATCTACAAATTAAATTAATTTTTCAAAAATAATTGCATTTTTAATAAAAAAAATTACTTTTTAACAAGATTGTTAAATTTCCTGCAAAACAGATTAAGTTTTCACCAAATAGTTGAATTTTCACAAAAACAAAGACTTTTTAACAAATTTGTTCAATTTGCTACAAAGCAGATTGATTTTTCACAAAATAGTTGAATTTTCAACTAAAAAATATACGTTTTCAACCAAAAAATTAAATAGTGATATTTTCAATTGAAAAGATTAATTTTTTTTAACAAAAAACGAAGTTTCAACATAATTTTTGATTATTCAACTAAAGAAATGTGTTTTTCAAAAAACACTTGAATTTTAAATTAAAAAATGTCTTTTTAATAAAATTTTAAGATTTACTACCAATTAAATTAATTTTGTACCAAATAATTGAATTTCAAACAAAAAAATTACTTTGTAACAAAATTGTTGATTTTTCTACAAAGATTATATTTTCACAAAATAGTAGAATTTTCAACCAAAAACATGAATTTTCAACGCAGAAGATTAATTTTCTGCCGAAAAAGATTAATTCTCAGCAAAATACATACATTTTCTACTAAAAAAGGTCCATCTTTAACTAAATAGTTGAAACATATTTGGATTACTTATTCGAATGACTCTGAATGTCCTGGATTATCGTGGATTACAAGTTAATTACTTGGTTTACCTACATCACTTCGAATTATATGGATCACAAGTGAATTCCCCTGGATTATAGGTGGATCACTCTGGATTACCTGAATTACTCATAAATTATCTGGATTACAAGTGGATTCCTTGGATTAGAACTGGATTACTTCAGATTGCAAGTAGATTACTTAAGATTACAAATGGATTACTTCAGATTACGACTGGATTACTCCAGATTACAAGTGTATTACTTCAGATAACAAGTGTATTACTCCTGATTATAAGTGGATTACTTAGGATTAAAAGTGTATTACTTCAGATAACACGTGTATTACTCCAAATTACAAGTGGATTATTTGAAATTACAAGTTCATTACTTCAAATTTCAAGTCAATTACTTCCAATTGCGAGTGGATTACTTCAGATTACAAGCGTATTACTTCAGATAACAAGTGTATTACTCCAAATTACAAGTGGATTACTTCAGATTACAAGTTAATTACTTCAGATTAGTAGTGGATTACTTTAGATTACAAGTGGATTACTTCAAATTACAAGTGTATTACTTTAGATTACAAGTGTATTACGTCTGATTATAAGTGGATTATTTTAGATTACATGTGTATTACTTCAGATAACAAGTGTATTACTCCACATTACAACTAGAGTACTCCAGATTACAATTTAATTACTTCAGATTACAAGTGGATTACTTCAGATTACAAGTGTATTACTCCAGATTACAAGTGATTACTCAAGATTACAAGTGTATTACTCCTGATTGTAAGTGGGTTACATTAGATGACAAGTGGATTACTTCAGATTACAAGTGGATTACTCCTGACTGTTAGTGGATTACTTCAGATTACAAGTGGATTACGCCAAATTACAAGTGGGTTACTCCAGATTACAGGTATATTACTTCAGATTACAAGTGGATTACTCCAGATTACAAGTGTATTACTCATGATTGTTAGTGGGTTACTTCAGATGACAAGTGGATTACTTCAGATTACAAGTGGATTACGCCAAATTACAAGTGGGTTACTCCAGATTACAAGTGATTACTCCAGATTACAAGTGATTACTCAAGATTACAAGTGTATTACTTCAGATTACAAGTGGATTACGCCAAATTAACAGTTGGGATAACCAAGCGGTCCAGCGGATTACCAGAGTTGTTTTCCCCTCGGTTAGCATTGAACTTGTAATGAGAATGACATAAACGTTATCGGATGAGATGGGTATAGATAGTATAGCGATAGCGTATGTTTTTATGTAAGAGTAAGGGGAAACGCTGTATAAGACTGGTAACATTATACTGGAAGTAAATTACACCTGTCGTCGCAATGACCCCACGTTCTGAATGAAAGCAGTTCCAGAACGGTGGGCATGGACATAACCAGAGAAGTGGGACCGAGTGACGGCCGGGTAGGCCCAAAAAGTGCCAAAAACACGAGACATGTCTGGCACTCGAGGGTTGGGGGGGGGGGGTCCTTGAAACGAGCACCTCCATCTTTCCATTGTGCTTCGGGTTCACATTGCAAAATTGCCGTGCCACTACGATCCCGCATGGGTTAAAATTAAATACACACGAATATCTATATACTATCTCTCTTTATGTTCATCCGCCTCTTGGATCCACCCCCTCGCCCCACAGCCCCTTTCATAACGTGCCAGGCAACACAATATATTTTCGCAATGCATAACATTACCACGTCCGCTGCATCCATGTCATTGTTTGTGGTCAAAGTACATGACGGCCACATATCCAGTCGGTTATGTATGAGCTGTAAAGCACCGACCACTATCCGGGGCAAATGAGAAAAGCGTTTCAGTGATAATAAGGTGATCGCCTCATCAATAGGAAATTATGAGGGGACTGGTTCTGCATAGGGTGGGTTGAAAATATAAAATGTTTTATTTTATTTCACTAGTCGAGTAAAACAGGGCCTAAAAGGTTTCATATTTGGGACTACAATAAGGGAATGAGAAAAGTGTATCGGTGATAATAAGGCGATCACCTGATCAATCGGAAATTATTAGGGGACTGGTTTTGCATAGGGTTGGTCGACAGTATAAAAGGTTTCATTTCATTCCACTAGTCTAGTTAATCATTGCCAAAAATGTGTCAAATGTTAGACTATAAGGCAACGATAATAGCGTATCGGTGATAATGAGGCGATCGCCTGATCAATCGGAAATAATGAATTATGAGGGGACTGGTTCTACATGGGGTGGGCCAAAAATATAAAAGTTCCATTTTATTTCACTAGTTGAGTAAAATAGGGCCCAAAATGTTTCAAGTGTTAGATCATAAAGCAACGAGAAACGTGTATCGGCGATAATAAGGCGATCGCCTGATCAATCAGAAATTATGAGGGACTGGTTCTGCATGGAGGTTTAAAATATAAAAGGCTTAATTTTATTCCACTAGTCGAGTAAAATAGGGCCTAAAATGTTTAAAATTTCGGACTGCAATAAGGCAAAGAGAAAAGTGTATCGGTGATAATAAGGTGATCACCTGATCAATCGGAAATTATGAGAAATTGGTTCTGCATAGGGTGGATCGAAAATATAAAAGGTATCATTTTATTCCAATAGTATACTAAAACATTGTCAAAAATGTTTCAAATGTTAGATTATAAGGCAACGAGAAAAGTGTATCGGCGATAATAAGGCGATCGCCTGATCAATCAGAAATTATGAGGGACTGGTTCTGCATGGAGTAGGTTTAAAATATAAAAGGCTTAATTTTATTCCACTAGTCGAGCAAAATAGGGCCTAAAATGTTTCAAATGACGGACTGCAATAAGGCAAAAAGAAAAGTGTATCGGTGATAATAAGGTGATCACCTGATCAATCGGAAATTATGAGAAATTGGTTCTGCATAGGGTGG
>JAABKJ010008819.1:0-11356 GCA_011634705.1 Andricus grossulariae
TCCCAACTCTGTGCCTTGCCACAAACGGTCCTTTAATATTTATTAATATTTTCCGAAAATATTTCCGCGTTATTTTAGCTTTTATTTTTAAATATCGGTGACAAAATTTTGATCTCAGGACTGAGTTGATCAGCTGGTATACCCGTTATATGGCCTTAAGTGAAAATGAATTCAATGAAAAAGGAAGTAAAGGAGCGTTTATGCGTTGTATGTACGGCTAATATTAAAGTGATAGGTTTACAAAATCACACAAGGGACATAACCTCTTCTACTTCATACGTCTCCCGAAACCTTGTTTAGAATACAGAAGTGGTCGTATTACGAAAGAAGACTTCAAAAAACATTTTGAAGAATATAATTATTGCTTGAAATGTAAAAACCTCTCAATTTCGCCTCCTTTGAACTTAACCATGATCCTTCATCAATTTATGGATCCATGTCTCTTCCTCTTTCTATGCATTCCTTCATTCTGAAATTATGTTGTTAAATGTATATTAACTTATATTATGACAACTCTTAATAATAAATTACAGTAACAATAATAATTTTGCATGCAAGCACGAAATGTGCATTTTTGTTTGTAATACGTTCTCAATGTATTATGAACTTTATTTGTTTGCAATATTTTTGCATATCATCAATTTTCTAATTTAATTTAATTCCTATTTTCGACTGAAATTGAAAAATGTAAGAATATTCTTCCAAATTATATATTCTTTTGTAAAAGATTTGGCATTTTCCGAAAATTTCGGCTTTGTAATGCCATACTATACAAGATCTATTTGTTACCATTTTCTTCCCAAAATACCACCAATTTTATTTCAAAACAATTATAATACTCAAATCCTGTCTTTTTCCTTCAATATTTATTTGAATCACAATAAAATAATTAAACTTTAATAATATGAAAAACTTGACCTGCAAATCTGTTTACATGTTCAGCTTTTTTTACCACTATCACGTTGCTTCTGGCAACTTAACCACCGTCTCAATTGAGCAAAACTAGGTTTTTCTATTTCAAACTTGCCCAATTTTGTACCCCGAACATCATTTTCATTTAATTTCACTTGGTCAAAAGGTACAACTGTATACATTTTTACAAAATATGAGCGCAACTTTCATACTACGCGGGATGCACATGGCAGCCGCACATACGCAAATAAACTTACGATAGTTAGGTAAAATGGTCTATTTACACATGAACATATTTTACGTCCAATTTTTTAATATCTGGACAAATTAGGGTTCTGCAAAGCTTATGATGTGTGGAACTTACATAACATAGTAAAATAATACAGGCACACAAAAAAAAAGTGTGTGAAGCCTAAAAAGCGACCTGCATAGCATTGTTGCATTGGTCTAGCATAGTCAAAAATTGCATTAATTAGAATTTTTTGCTAACCAGCTTTTTTTATTCGAGTTTGAATTTTTTGTTTATGCCCAATTATCCCAAGTAGGCCAGCATAAATCGAAAATAGTTTTTTTTTTGCTGTAAAATGAATTTTTTCAAAGCCTTTACGTTTGAAAACATTTCCCCAAACTTTGGGCGCAAATTTTTTTTGTGTGCAAAAGTTACTAGCAATGAAAATTTAATGTTACCACATGATCAACATTTTCCCCGTGAACGGCGAAACGAACTTAACGATTCTTACGTTGGAATGTTTGTATAAAAACGTACATTCCAGAAATGTTCCTTCTGAATATAAAAATATTAAAATTGTTTCAAAAATGACCAACTGTTTATAAACAAAGTGTATTTTTGTTCTCTTGAAAGAAATTTCGTTGCGCCCATTTTGTGTTTTAATCATCTTACATGTTTTTACTGCAATAAACAAGCCGATATTACTTGATACATCACATACTTCATATCATACTACTCATATAAAAAGTGCCTGCTTCAAATGAGTGTTTCAAGAGAAAAGTTAATATTCTTTCAAGTAAACTGACGCACAACATGCTCTGGGCGCTCGCGCATCGGACTATCTAAAAAAAATCTATATCCCGTGAAATAATAGAAAGTACTCAGTATTTCTTCTCACATTTCCCTCCACAAAAAATGGAAAATAACGTACAAAAAATTGTTTTCCTTTAACAGAAAAAAATGTTGAATTTGTTTATAATCAATTGATACTTTTTAAACAAAATAAATGTTTTTATATTCAGAAGAAATATTTCTGGAATGTACGTTTTGAAACAAAAATTTCAACTTAAAAGTCTTTAAAATCCGTTGAGCCGTTTACGAGAAAGATGTTGATCATATTGTAAGATCAAAAATTTTATTTTACAGCGAAAAAAACCGACTTTCGATTTTTGGTGGCCTACTTGGAATAATTTAATATAAGCAACAAATTCAAACTCGAATTAAAAAAGCTGGTAAGCAGAAAATTCTAATCAATGCTGTTTTTGACAATGCTAGACCAATAATATAATGCTATATAGGTCGCTTTTTGGTTTCCGCACACATTCTTTAGCATGCCTGTGTAATTGTTTCATTGACACACACAGTTTTAATATGAAACGTGTTTTTCACTGTATACGATGAAAATTCGACATTTAACACTTAGCTCCCGATAAATCTAAATTTTCTTAATTCACTCATTGTTTTGAAATATGAAAAATAACAGTGAAATGGTTTTAAAGCACAAATTAAAATGGAGCTAAAAATTCTACCAGGTTTCGCGAGTTCACATTTTGGGCGCATTGAAAAAAATGGCGCATTGCAGTGCAGCGGATCCCAATAGCAGAAAGAAATTATATAAAAACCTATACAAATTACTAGAGAGCGGATTGGAGCAACAGTAAAGTTAGCTGACGAGTGCCGCTTGGCTGTGACACGCGGAGAACCACGGTTAGACACACACTCATTTGTTCTATAAATCTTTGCTTTGAAATGTCTTAATTTTTCGAGGTTTCGAATTTCAAATTTCAGAATGTTGTAATTTCTGATTATATTAAAAGCATTGATAGTCAGTTTTTAATTGAACAATTTTAGACTTAAATATTCTAAATTATTTGGTTTCAATTTTAAACGTACACAATTTTCCGGTTATTCAAATTCTTCGCAATTTTAGAGTATCTACATAATTGAAACATTTGATAGTTGCACAATCTTCAGTTTGAAGGATTTATAATTAAACAGTTTTGAATTAAATGTTTCCAGAATAAATTGAAAACAATGAAAAATTAAGACAAACATTTCAAACTCCGCTTTAAAAAAACACCATTTGTTTATTGGATAATTGAATAATTTACTTAATTTTGAATGGCTACAATTTTAGAGTTCTAAATTTTCATGGTAAACGCTAAATTTTCCTCTATCTTAGGTTAAGATTGTGCGATTAAAATTGAAATGGTGCAATTTCGAAAAGTATAATTGACCATTTATAAATTGTTAATTTCTAAAAGATTTACATTTACTTCAAATAATTAATATTTCTAAGGGTTTGAGTAAAAAACAGTTTTAAACTCTCAATACTCGGCAGCAACATTTTTTTTTTATTTTCAATGAAATTCGGATTCGTTTAAGTTTCAGCATTCCGGAGTATAGTTTTTTTTTCATTTCACCCATTTAAAATAACTTATTATTTTGAACCTTTTTTTAGAATAACTCAATTTTAAATGTTTATAATTTAACATTTTTCCATTTTGAACTTTGAAACGTTCAATTTAGCTTTCAATTTCAAATTGTGCAATTTTAATCGCTCCGAATATGGTTGTTTCGCAATTTTAGATAAAATTATTTTTTAATACGTAATTTTAATCTAAACTCAAGGTGCGTTCTGCATTTTTTTTCTGTTGAATTGTTCAACAGAGAAAAATTATTAAAAATTAAAGGCGGGAAAACACTTATTCAAGTTGGTGTCACATGGGTGTCACGTGACTCAGAGGTTTTCATAATTATCAAGGTGATGATGTGGCTTTGATAGAAACTAACGAAACTTATATGATAAACAGGTTAGGCCACCTAACCGTTTCACTTTCACTCCTCGTTTTTCTGCACTTACGAAGTCACAATTACTCTTAAAACACTCCGATACCATAAATATATCTATTATCGGTAGATTTCCGCTATTAGCTTTTATGAAACCCTCCTTTGACATTTGTTTAAACAATATTTTGCCACTTCCATTTTCGATGTGCAGATAACCAAAAGAAAACATCGGCAAGAAAAAGGTATTTGAGAATCACTGACACATAAGCTGTGATTGGTGGAAAATCCGACTTTAAAAACAACGCTCTATTTGAATTTACGTATATTCAAAGGTTTTCAATTTTTAATTATTTGATTTTAAATGCTTTTGTGAGAAATAACGCCTAATTGCTTTATGCACAGTGTGAAGCTCCGCCAAGCTTCGTGCAGGCTCTGTTAAAACTTCAGTACGTTTCGGACTCATAAAGAGAGCAGACGTGCCATAAGAAGTATATGAATAAAAGCTGTCTTCGAAATATATGGTCTTTTTATTATTAGCCATTGTAAAACCGTAAAACCCCCAACAGCTTTCAATTAGATATAATATTAATCTTTGTAATTTTACATTAATATTTTATATTAATATCAATAGTTCAATATTATTAAAAATAATATTGAGAATAGAATCTAACGCAGTAGACAGCAAGTAGCAATCCATTTAGAAGAAATGAGTTTGTCTATCTGGGGTTCTACGCTTGTGACAACCGAGCGGTGCTCGACAGCTAACTTTACAGTTGCTCTAAACCGCTCTCTACAAATTACTGCGTAGAAAACATGTTTCCTTTCGGTTTTTGATGTACGTAAACTTGTCAATTTATTCTAGTATATGTTAAGTACAAAATCCTCAAATGTCCAAAATATCTTTGTAAGATAAACTGGATTAATATAATTTTTTTTTCAAATACACAGATCTCTGTATTCTACAAATTTGCTACCTTTACATTTTTTATTCTCTGAGTATATCAAATTTGTTACCGAATTTTTATAAACAAAAAGTCTTCAATATATCAAAACCCTTTTTTATGGTGCAGTACCTAAAAATGAATCTTTAAAAAGACTGCTCTAACCTCTTGAAACAACAAGAGAATTTACGTTTATGAAAATAATTATAAAAATAATAGTTTTCTCAGGAACAACTAAATAAACTTTGTATTTTGTTTCAATACGTTCTTCCTATTTAGTTTTAATTTCTGTCTTTTCTCTGAATCATTTAAACTTATGAAACATAAACGAATTCAGCTTCAAAAATAAAATCCCATACATTTTCCGCGTCAACAAATATGTCGTACATTTCCAGCCTTCTCCGCAAGCTGGATAACCTATGTACGCAATCGGCTTCAGGTTCTCTACTTACTTTTTGGTTTTATTGCGAAAATTGTCAACCTATTCTTCTAAACATAACTTCGGAAACTCGCGGTCTTACAGTACTTTCCAAATTTCTAGTAAGGTACATATGGTATATGTCCCAGTAACCCGAACGGTCGGTCCCAGTAATCAAGAGTTTTGAGGTCTAAAGGCAAGAAAGAAGTATTTCTTTCATAAAACCATAAAAATATTTTTTTAGGAAACTTAGGACAGTTCTCGGTCTGTAAAACAAATTAGTTTGATACATCGCGCGCGGCTTGCTTCGCTCGCAAGTTTGAGCGCGCCTAATGGGTGCGACTGATGGATCTCACTCTTCGCGCTCGATAATATACTTATCTCACGATTCGCACTCGATAATGTATTTACCTCCCGCTTCCGCGCTAGGTCTTTGTATTTCCCCCACATTTGTGCACAGACCTTTTTAAATTAAAGGTCAAAGAATTGACAACTGTAATTTGGTGATTGTGAATTATCTTCTGTTAAAGCTCCTTCGGCTTTAACGAGCACACTTTCATCACGTATCTCGTGCTTCCCACTCGATTTCGTCCAAAATGATAACTTTTCTACATTATATTCAACACTATTATATCAAATGTATATTTCATTTATTTCTGTATCTCGGAATGGGATTGCTTATTCAGATATTGCAAAATAAAGTCCAAATTTTATTTATCATGATTACTTTAATATTTGTTTCTCATGTTGCATTAAATTTTATTCTCAGTTACCCTGAAAAATTTATTATTTCAATAAATTTATATTACTACAATTCATAATATGTGACCGCCCACGAAGAAAGGGACCTAACGCACGGTAGCTTCATTTTATAGGGGGAGCGATTGAAAAGGCGGTCCAACACAGGAACTCTGTAAGAGAACTTCACTTTGCAGTTTAAGAACAATTTGAATTTTTCAGATATATGAATCATATTTTATAATTATGAACGAGAAAATAAAAAACTATCGATTGGTGCGAAAAACTAAAAATCGATTTTTTCCGCATTAGGTCCCTTTCTTTGCGGACGGTCACATATGCATTGGTATTCAAACATACGTATTTTCATAGTCTTGTTTTTATAATTAAAAAAAGTGCGCATCCTGAAAAAAAAAACAATTTTGATATTAAACATTTTCCTGCAACTTACGTCGAATTTTCATAAATTTAATTTGTTTATTTGAAATGTTATTTTTTACGATTTAAACTAAAAATACGCATCCTAGCGTAAAGTGGTTCTGAGCAAAGTAGATATAATTTAGGCGAAAAATTTTGTTGAATAAAATATTATTGTAGCTTGTGTCGTTTTTCCAAAAAGTTATTTTTTTTAAACATATTTTCATAACAAGAATTACAAATTTGCAGATCTGTTTTGGTTGAACAACTTTTGTCTTTTCGTTTTTTCGCCTTTGTGTCACTGTTCCAAAACTTTTACTTTTAATTTTCAATCTTATTTTTTAAGATTAAAGGAAAATCTACTCAGCCTACCTAAAAATGATTAATTACAACTTTGTAGAGCCTTTTTGGGTGAACAACTTTTGTCTATTCATCTTTTTTCGTACCTTGCGTCGTTTTTCCAAAAATTTAATCTTTTTAATTTTAATTTTATTTTTTACGAATAAAACCAAAACCACGTGTTTCGTCAAAAAATGATTAATAACAAATTTGTAGCTCTTTTTTTGGGTGAACAACTTTTTTCTAATTTTTTTTCGTAACTTGTGTCGTTTGTCCAAAAATTTAATTTTTTGATTTTTAATGTTTTTTATGAATTAAACAAAAACTACGCGTCCTATCAAAAAGTGGTTAATAACAAATTTGCAGATCTTTTTTGGATGCACAATTTTAGTCTTTTCATCTTTTTATATCTTGCATAGTTTGACCGCAAAATGAAACGTTTTTCTTTTCTTGACTTTTTTCATATCGTGCGTTGTTTAGCTTAAAATGTTGATTTTCGTTTTTTTATTTTTTTTTATTTTGAAAATGCTATAACTCTGATAATTTTCTTTTCGGTGAAAAAAGTCATGAGGATAAATTGTTCCAGTTTCCGAGTACTATAAATAGCCGTATATAGAATTTTTAAATATTAAAACAAAATGGTCTCAAAAATTTTGAAAATGCTCTAACTTTTTGAATTTCATCCAAAATAACTGATTAACGAACTCGATCTTTCTTTTTGGTTCCTAAATATGTGTGCCAAAGCACAATTCAATCAGATCAGTCTTTTAAAAGTTATCCGGTATACATGACGACAACAACGACGATAACGGCGACAATGACAGACAGACACCATCGTAAAACCGGTTTTTTCGGATTCAGGGGGTCTCGAAACGTGGAGATTCAAAGAAATCCGCGATAGTTAGTTTTCACATAAAAACAATACCTTCTCATTATGATGAGAATGTAAAAAGGAAAATCACTTAAGGTTTGACTCAGGAAATACACCTTTTTGCTTAAGCGTTTAGTGCCTAAAAAAATCACTTAGTTGAAAGAAAAATCAGTTTTCCGTAATAAAAGATCATTTTTCTTCCATAAAACGAAATGGAATCTGCATTTATTACTATTGCGTCCGAGAAATATCGGCCACGCTTATAGGGACACCGGAAATACACAATTGATCGAGTAATATCGTGATAAGTTATCACATGTTATGAAGATTAGGATGAAGCTGCCAAAGTTGTATGTTTACATATTCGATTTTGAGGTTATTTGTGGTATTTAATTGCAAAGGTCTGAAACAGTATATGAAAATCATAATACATTTTTCACTTTATCAAAATATAGCAATACAATTTTGCACTTGATCGTTTTTACATTCTCATCCGAGAAGATATTAGATTAGTGTAAAATCTGATTTTCAAAATTTTTGAGACCATTTTTTTCCAGATTTAAAAACTCTATGTACGTCTATGTTCACCCAAAAAAAGATCTACACATTTTTTATTAATTTGTTTTTGTAGGATGCGTATTTTTTGTTCAAATTGAAAAAAATAATATTGAAAATAAACAAATTAATTTTTTGGAAAAACGACACAAGGTGCAATAAAATGTTCATTAACAAAATTGTTTTTTATAGAATGCATACTTTTTTAAATTATAAAACCAAGACATTAAAAATACATTTGTTTCAATATCAATGCATATTATGAATTGTGATAATATGAATTTATTGAAATGATACATTGTTTAGGATGGCTGAGAATAAAAATTAATACAAAATAAAGTACAAATATTAAAGTAAGCATGAGAAATAAAATTTGTAATTTATTTTTCAATATCTGAATAAGCAGTCCCGGACTTAGGTACAGAAATAAATATAATATACATTTGATATAATAGAGTTGAACTCAATGTAGAAAAGTTCGTTAAAGCCGAAGGAGCTTTAACAAAAGAGAATTTACAATTAGCAAATGACAGTTGTCGATGCTTTGACCTTTAATTTTAAAAGGTCTGTGCTCAAATGTGGCGGAAGTACAAAGACCGAGCACGCAGCGATAGGTAAATATATTATCGAGCGCGAAGCGCTAGGTAAATATATTATCCAGCGCAAAGCGCGAGATCCAACAGACATGCGCCCTGCTAGAAACTATCTTAAAAAATGAACCTGTTTCGCGAAGACTATGACAGCCACTTACGATTACTCGTACATCGAAATTTTGTGACTCACTATTACTAGGTCATCCATTTGTTTGTAACTTATAATTAATTATAAATTAAAACTGAAATTTAAAATATTTCATGAAAACAAATTTTGTAACATTCTACAATGTTCAATTCTTTAACTAGTACCAATGAATTTTCATGTAATCCTTCTCAGAAATTTTTTTGAACATTTGAAGTCAATGGAGTCTCTCACGGTCACCGCATTACTGAGGCGTTAACCTTGATTGAACTGGTGCAAAACAAACCAAAATATTTGACTGATTTTGCTTAAATTTTGTATCAGGGAGAAAAAGAATGCATCGGATAAAAATAATTAAAGAAAATCTCAAGAAGTGAATGAGAAGTATGTCGAAGAACAAAGCATTTTTTAAATAAATATTTTGTTTTCAAAACGGACCATCACAGATAATAATTACGGCCCTCAAATCAGTGACTTTGTGGAAGAGGGCGCTACGCATTTCCGAGTCAGCATGGAGGTTTCCGATGTACCGATTTGTTATTTGGGACAGCTAGGAGATTTGACTTATTGAACCCGTCATCTTGAGTTTTAAATTTTTTACATCAAAACCAAAACCCCCCTTATAATAAAATTTTATATAAACTTAGTGAAATCTTGGACTTCGCCACTTTTGGGGTCTCCTGCAGCCCAACATGCAGTACACACCCTCCAAATCGCATTATTTAACAATATTTTACGATTTACGGGCTTGATTTACTATTTTCAGTTGTTACGAACATGTGCACAAACCTCAGCATATAGTTCTGCTCTACATTCATTACCACCAAGTGAAAAAATACACGTGTGAATTTCGGACAAATCTACGTATAAATCGACGTGTGAAATAACAACACTTGTAAACATTGGGAACGGGTATTTTTCACAGTGGCGTAGACTACGTGTTAAATATACGTACGTGTGATTACACGTACAAATACACATGTCGATGGATCCTAAAAAAAATACGCAACTCACGTCGTCAAGCAGAAACTACGTACAGTTGGACCTCTCGGATCAGACCTCGAATTTTCAATATTTCTAGGTTTAAAAATCTACGTGTGGCAATAATTATAATTTTTGTAGCCATTTTTCATTGTCGTATATTAATTACAACCTGAAATTATTAATTATACTA
Organism: Andricus grossulariae; assembly: GCA_011634705.1. NCBI lineage: Eukaryota > Metazoa > Arthropoda > Insecta > Hymenoptera > Cynipidae > Andricus > Andricus grossulariae. Next base: position 10,123 of record JAABKJ010008819.1, read on the forward strand.
AACTTTTAATACGAAAACGAAAAAATCGAGGTCCGATCCGAGAAGTCTGTACATCTGTACTGTACATCGTGCACTCTATACAAAATATATGCACATATATTGGAACCTGGATTGAATTAAGGTTTCGGGCATAGCTTGCACTGGCCTTGATATTATTTCCAGGTCACCCTTGGCTGGACAGGTCACGTTTGACTGGACACATCCTCCCCTCTCGGCCCCGCGACACTCTCACCACGAAGCCACCACAGCATCAATTCTCGTTTTTTTTTAAATATGGACATTCAATGTCACCTACTTAAGAGGCGAATATTCAATTCTTTCTTTAATTAAAAGTACCTAATTCATAAATAGCTAGCAATTCTAGACCGAAAGAGAAAAAAACTTTAATGCCTATGCAGAGTTCTCAAATGTTGAACTTTTTTTCAAAGAACACTTGAAAGGAAACACGAAGTTTTTTAGGATTCGTAGGTTAAATTAGTACAATAACCTCTGAATATTCTCTCCTACTTGTTTACTCAACTGTCAAATTTTGACATTAACTTTTCCGAATAGATCCGATTTTTTCAACCAATCAGACATGAAGATAATGCGCAAGGGGAAAACGGTTTTTGATGTAGTGGTGGAGCTCACCTAACGTGAATCCCAGTCCCAGACTTTCGCGATAAGTGAGAGGGTACTGTATATTAAATCCGAGGTAACTAATTCCAGGTTCCAGCGTATTTAAACGTGAATGTGACAAATAGAAGTCCAAATTCTTACAAGAGTCATTTCACACGTCGATTGACACGTACATTTGTGCAAAATTCAAGTGTATTTTTTTCACTACAAGTCATAAAAAAGCGTCAATATAAAAAATAAAAAATGTAATGAAGTTCTTTTTTTTAAGTAGAAAAAATAACTCTAATATTAAGACAAAACAAGAAACGTCGAAAAATATACCATTGAATCCTTTTGCTTCCATTGTTCCCATTGCTGGTCGACAGGGCCATTCTTCTTTTTTTTCCCCTTCAATAAAGGAAAAACAAAATCAAATTACACATGCACGCATATTCAATAACGCCTTCCTTCCGATTTAATGTTACGCATCCAAAATTACATTAAAATGCATGCGTAACCTCAAACCGGAACTCAAACCAGAATGAAGACATTAATGATCATTGTGCATTTGTTGACCTAGAAAAAGCATTTGACAAGGTAAATAGAAGTAAACTTTGGGAAGTCCTTAAAGAGTACG
>JAABKJ010008820.1:0-11356 GCA_011634705.1 Andricus grossulariae
TGGGTTTCCAGGTTCTTTGTTCAGTTCAGCTTGCTATATAGGATTACTTCCAGATATCTAACTGAATCTGAAAACGTTCGCTCCCTACCGCAAAATACTGGAGCATCAGCTGTTGAAACTTCATAATTTTTCGTAAAAGTGACCAGGCTGGTCCTATCTGGATTTACCGAGGGCCCAGAGCTATCGCAACGGAGCTTTACGATGTGCAGTGCCGACCTCGTAAGAATCAGCAGCGTTTCCACATGAACCCTTCTAACTAGGATTTCAAAGTTATCCGCATAACCCTGAGTATAATACCCCTCTTTATTTGGCCTTCGAAGAAGGCCGTTCACCATCATGCCCCACAGGAGGGGCTACATGGCGCACCCTGTGAATATCTTCGTGGAGCCATTCCCCTTACTAGTCACTTACCATATCTGGTTTCGTGTCTCCTCCAGCGTATCATGCTTCCTATCCAGCATACTAGCTGGTTCACATCTCAAAGCGTCTCGACAGATTTTTTTTGGAGGAATATTGCTGAAAGCACCCTCTATATCCAAGAAAGTGCCCATACCTCTTAGCAAATACCTCTTTTGTTCCAACTGCTGCTCCAATTTTGCCACCACAGCATAAAGCGCAGTTTCTGCGAAGCAGCCTGTCTAAAAAGCATGCTGCCTCCTATGCAGCGGGAAGGCCAAGAGCACCTCATCCCTAATGTATCTCTAGACCAGCTTCTGCAACATCTTCAGGATAAAAGACGCTAGGCTGATTGGTCGGAAATCTTTTGCAGCAGTGTAATCCTTCTTCTTAGGTTTGGGCCAGAAGGTACCTACAGCTCATTTGACCTTTTTGTAATAAACGACCTTAGCGGCGACATTCCAGTCGGCCCTCTCCACCTCTTGGCGCCAGCCTTCCTCCTCTTTATCGTTTTGGATCTTTAAAAACCCGGGAAGTGACCTTCCATCAGGTGATTCAGCATTGCTTTTTCGTCTTCGGCAAACTCATCATTATCGAGCCTTATGAGCCCAAGTTGAGCTTTCGGAGTTTTCGCCAAAATCTTGTGGAGTTTCGCTGTTTCCGGAATCTTGTTCGATTCCTCGGGGAATCCCCTCCAATCTTCCTGCTTATCCTTTCTTATATTCTCATTGTATTCACACTGGGTCATCTTATAGAAGTCTCAGCCTGTGAAAGTATCCCTTTGAGTTCCTCTTTATATTAGTCACAAAGTGTATTTCTGAGGTTTCTGGTTTTGGAAACCGCCAGCTTCCCTAGGGTTAATCGAAACACGATATATTTGTGTTTCGAGGGTAACGTCTCATCGGATACGCTACAGTCCACTACCATGCTCCACAGTACACCCGAGCATAGAGATAAATCGCAAACCTCACTCCTGTTTTTAGTTTGGAATGTGGGAGTACACACTGATTCAAAATATCCACTTGTGTGCCTGCTAAGTATTTAAATAAATCTCTTCTTTTGTCATTGACGTTTGTACTCCCCCACACCGTGTGGTGAGAGTTTGCATCACAGCCCAACACCAGGGGAATTGTTGTCTCTTGACAGTGCCGAATTAGATTCTCAATAAGTACCTCTAGCCTTTCTCCGCTACTGCCCCTTAGTCTCAACTTAATGGCAGCCATGCATGCCCTTGGCGCTTTTTCTCGTGACCCCTTATATATGGAGCCACATCCTGACAAGCCACTTATACTTTTTCTGTATAACCGGGGTCTTTGAAGTAGGGCAATTCCTACCTGCACCTCTGAAAAGCGCCTGGCCAGAACCACTAAGGTGCCTTTTCTGTGGTGCAGTTTAATCTGCATAATGGGCAATCACGTCTCAGTCATTCAAAGGCTACTTCAGGGCCACTAGATAACGTCGGTCATCCAGAGCCACAAGGGCTCTAGAAGTTCGGACCGCTCGTGGTGGACTGCCCCCTGAGGAGCCTCCCACCACTGGCGGTGGGTTAGAAGAGGGTCCCGAAACGGGCCCCTTATTGTTTTTGTTTTGTTTTTCGTGTTTCATTTAATTATCCCACAAGAAGCTAGGGAAATCAGAAACACCCTCGGCAGAGCCCCGCGTGCAGGGGTCGGGTCTACATATTATGGGATTCGGCCTCGTGTCCCGAAGTCCCCGCAAAGGCACCTCCTTTGAGACAGCGGCCTATCCACCTCTACTGAGGGGGGCAGGCTGGGATGTTCTAGAATTTGTTAACCCTGGTACCATTCAGCCCTTGTTACAGCGATCACATCGTAGCTTGAGAGCATAAGAACTCGCGCCCCCGATATTCCAGGAGGCTTTGCCGTTACCCCCTGGAAGGATCACTCCTTACTTTAATTCCAACTGTTTAAAGTCCGGCAGTTTCTCGGAGTAGCTACACCTCGCGATGCAGCCTCTCTGGTTCGCCTATCCAGATCTATAGTCCGACGAGACCCATAAGCCCTCCCACCAACTACAAGGTCCCGCGATCTCTAGGGAGAGTACTTGCATTATAGATTCACGAAATTTTGTATCCTTGAAAATAAAGTACTGGATTTTGTTGCTACTCTAATTAGAAGTTCAAGATTATTCTGCTACACAAATATAATAGATAACAGTTATCTGCTCCTCGAAAATAATCTAGCAGATTTTTTCTTTACTCGAATTTGAATTGTTAGATTATTCTGCCACACGAATTATAGATTCCTGATTTTTTGGCTTCTAGAAATTGAAGTGCTAATTGCTGATTTTTTTTCTCCTTGAAATTAAAGTACTAGATTTTTTTTTACTCGAATTGGAAGTCCTGGTCTGCCAAGAATAGGACCCATTTTACATTAGGTGAGATAAATCGCAATAAACATATAAATCAATAAATCTATCAACAACGGAATAGTCGAGAACAGCTAAAAGGCTGGCAGAAATCTATTCTTTCAAACAGAGACCGATCAGCTGATTCAGAATGAAATTGTTACCTAGGCGGGCGAAAACTTCAATCTCACTGATTAAATAATTACAAAAATACAGTGTGAAAAACGCTTCTATTGAAATTGATTAAATGCAATTCAAATATGAAAACGCCAGTACTTTAATTCTGAGGAGCAAGAACATTAGAAATCTATTGATTGAGTAGAAAAATAATGTGGAACTTTGAATTCGAGTAGCAAAAAATCTAGTACTTCAGTTTCCCGGAGCCGAAAAACTGGAAATCTATTACTTGTATGAAAGAATAATCTAAAATTCAAATCCGAGTAGGAATAAAATCCAGTATTTCAATTTCGAGGAGAAAAAAATCGGGATTCTATCAATAGGGTAGCAGAATAATCTAGAACTTTCGAGGAGCAAGAAAAAATGAAATCTATTATGCGCGTATCAGAATAATCTATATCTGCGAACTAGAGTAGCAAACAATTCAATACTTTCATTTCAAGGCGCGAAAAAATCGGGAATCTATAATTCGAGCAACAGAATAATCTAGAAGTTGAAATTCAAGAAGCAAACAAAAATTCAGTAATACAATTTTGAGGGGAAAAGAAATAGGGCATCTTTTATTTCAGTAGCAGAATAAAATAGAACTTCTGATTAGAGTATAAACAAAATCAAGTACTTCAATTTCGAGGAGCAAAAATTTCGTGAATCTATTATGCAAGTGGAAAAATAATCCAGAACTTCGAATTCTAGAAGCAAAACAATCTAGTATTTCAGTTTAGAGAAGCAAAAAATCTGGAATCTATTATTCGAGCAGCATGAAGATCTCACACTTTATTTTCGAGAAGCAAAAAAATCAGTGCTCTAGTACCCGTGTAGCAGAATAATCTAGAATTTTACATGCGAGCAGCAAAAAAATTCCACACTTTATTTTCGAGGAGCAAAAAATTTGAGAATCTATTGTTCGTATAGTATATGTACATGAGACTTCGAATTCAAGTAGTAAAAGAATTGAGTACCACAATTTTGAGGAGAAAAGAAATGGAATAACTTTTTTTCGAGTAGCAGAATAATGTAGAACTTCGAATTCAAGTAGCAAAAAATCCAGTTCTTTGGTTTCAAGTAGAAAAAAAATCTGATACTTCATTTTCGAAGAATAAAAAAAATGGAATCTATTATTCGTGTAGACAAATAATCTAGAGAAAAATCGGGAACCTATCAAGCTTGTAGCAAAACAATCTGGAAATTCGAATTCGACTAGCAAAAAAATCCGGTGCCTTAATTTCGTGGAGCAAAAAAATCAACATTATTATGATAATTAACGATAGTTTCATCATTGGAATGAATATTTGCAGCTAGCTATAGTACATACAAAATTCTTATCTGTAATGATGTACACACTGGCGATGAAAAGTATTGTCTAGGGCACTAGATGCTACAGATTTTTTATTTTTTTTTTGACAATTATTATTTCTATTCATTAAGTTACAAGTTTTTAAATATTTGTCAACATGTCTGAAATTTTTGAAACAATTATTCTTGCTTAAACAAAATATTTCGTTTAGTAAATCATGAAAAGATGTAATTTTCTGAAATTAATTACACAATTTACGAATGTTATGAGTAATATATTTTTATTTAGGTTATTTAACAATTATGTGAACAATTTTATTTCATGTGAAACCATTTCATACGCTATGAATCGTAAAAATGTATTATTTTCTGGAAATATTGACGTAGACAATAAATGTTCAGAATCAAAGTTTTTCTGAAAGACAATTTGCCATTATTTGAAAAATTATTATCGCTTGCTCCTTGTTCTAGAATGGATGTAGAAAATTCCAGTTTTTTCGAATTTCTCCCACTATGTCGCTCATTAATCCGTACTTTCTTGTCTTAACGAAAACGATCTGAAAAACAACTATCCATAACGAATATTAGGGTATGTAGAGTATTAGTTTACTACCAAAAAAGGTGTATTTAAAATAAAATATATAAATTAAGAACAAAATTGTTAAAACTGAGGTACGCATCTTTTTAAGTCTTATGTGTTACAGTAGGTTATTGTCCTCTACGCACACTTATAACATGTATACTTTTTTATAAATCATGGTAAGGACCTTGAATACTGTAAGATTTTATTCTTTTTTGGTTAAAATATTTGATTTGATTTGGAGAGTACAAAATAAAGCGCAAGTATTTTGTCATGTTATTTTTTGTTCTTCATTTCACATTGACTTTTCTATGTAGTTTTAAATGATTCAAAGAACTTTCCTTTTTAACCATTTTTTTTGTTATGTACATAGCTTATGCTTCATATGAAAACTCGTAACCTCCATTGTAGATTTTTTAGAGGCAGATTTCGTGACAGTCGTCAGTAATTCATAGCGTGACCTTTATATTATAAAATTAAAATCAACAGAAGTGAAAAAGTAAATTTCTCATTTTTTCGATCATCAGTAATTATTTCAATCTATGTATTTTTACTATTTCTTTCCTTTTAAGTTGTTATTGAAGATATTACACCTTTTGTTGTTATAACTGACTTTCTCAATACACGGCGTAAAATAAAGTGTATTACAGAAATTTTTCTACATTTATAATTCAGTCACAGATGTTCGTCTTTATCATGATATTCGCCTTATATTTGGGCCGATATTATTGTATGTACTATGTTCTACTAAATAAGATTAGATGAATGACAAAATAGTCTCAGTTCGTGACGTCACGGCAGTGATATATTATGAAGTACATTTAATGTATTTTTTGTGTCTGATTAACTCTCTTAATACTCAAATTTCAAAAAATATTAAGCAAAAAGTAATTGAATGTTTTGATGAAAGTTACAGTTCCATGCTTCTTATTTTGTGAACTGATTGATTAATTATTTTTTTCAAGTGTTCGTGACGTTGTTAAATGACTATATATGAATTAAATTTTCCAAATGTTTTGCACCTATATATATATTTTTTTTTTCAATCAGTTTTAGAGGTTATTATTAAACTAAATGCACTTCAAACAAAAAGCATACATATAAAATAAAAATTATTTGAATGTTTCAATGAAAATTATAGATGAATGCTTAAGTGAGTATCTGAATTCAATTTTCAGAATTATATCTCAATATCATGTGTAAATTCTTGCGAAAATTAGTATAAAATGTTATTAATAATTCAAATTTCCAGAAATAAAATTTCAAGCTCAAAATAATATAAAGTAAAAATTATTTGAATGTTCCAATGAAAATGATAGCTTTATTTTTTTTTATATTTCAAAAAATTGAATTAATTATTAGTCGATTACTTTTGTTAACAATTTAAAATGAAATAAAAATTGAATTTAGATTTATTTTTAATTGAGTAGCATGAATTTATTATTTACTTTAACTTGTATAATTAAATATGGGCTATTATTTTTATAATAAAAGTTTATTTTTCCTTTAAAATACATCTATTGCAATTATATAATCTTTTTAAATGTCTGTGACGTTGTGAAATGACTATATCTAAATTCAATTTTCAGAATGATATGTTCATATATTTTAATTCTTTTAAAATTAGTTTAATACGTTATTAATAAATTAAATGTATAGAAATGCAACTCACAAAAAGGAGAATATAATGTAGAAATTATTTGCATGTTTTAATGAAAATAATTGTGTAATGCTTTTTATGTTATGAACTGAATAATTAATTATTAAATGATTCAATTGAAAATTATATTTTCTGAAGGTAGTTTGAAAGGTTACGAATAAATCAAATTTTTAGAAATGAAAGTAAAAATTTAAAAAAAGTAAGGTAAAAATTTTGTTAATGTGTGAATGAAAGTTATTATAAAGTTATAAAGTAACAATGCTTCTTATTTTTTGAACTGATTACTTAATTGTTAGCTGATTAATTTTTTCTCAATATTAAATTACATAAAGATTGAATTTAAATTTTTTGCAACTTAAAATACCTGTATTCCAATTATATAATTTCCGTCAATGTTTGTGATGTTGCGAAATGATTATCTGAATTCAATTTTCAAAATTATATGTAAATATGTTTTAATTTTTTCTCAAATTTCTGTAAAAGGTTACTAATAAATCATATTTTCTGAAATAAAACTGAAAATTTTTAAAATGTAAAGTAAAAATTATTTGAATGTTTGAATGAAAATTCTAGATTAATGCTTAAATGAGGATCAGAATTCAATTTAAAAAATTGCATTCAAATATAATGTTTTAATTTTTTCGAAAATTACTATAAAAGGTTATTAATCATTTAAATTTTCAAAAATGAAATTGAAAGTTTAAAAAAAATACATAAAGTAAAAATTATTTCAATGTTTCAATGAAAATAATTGTTTAATTCGTCTTATTTTTCGAGCTGATTAATTGATTATTAAGTGATTCTATTAAAACTTACATTTTCTTTGATAAATTTAAAAGGTTAATAATAACTGAAATTTTCATAAATGAAAGTTTGAATTTTAAAAAAAAGTAGAAATTATTTGAATATTTTCAATGAATATTAAAGTTTGAAGCTTTGTATCTTGTGAAATGATTAATTAATTACTACTAGCTGATTAATTTTTTGTGGAAAATCTCAGTTCTACACCGCTAGATTGTAAACGTGTAATTTTTCCAACAGATTTACGAAGCAAAATTAATGGATTGTGATCGTTTTCATCTTTTTTGTTACATGGTTTGAAGTTTGAATACAAAAGAAACTTTTTGACATCACGAAATTGCTTGGAACTTGCAGGCAAAAATACTGTCATGCAATTTTTTGGAACGAGAAAATTATTGACAGGAAATATTTCTTTTTTGTCCAAGTTGCTCTCAAAATTACTTGCAATTGAAAAAATGGAAAGCAGGTAATTTTTACAGCAAATTCAGCGAGGTGTGGCAAATATGAAATGGGGGAAATTATGAATGGGAATGAATATTTCTTTGAAATGAGCAAATGTGAATTGATGGAAAGAAATATATTTTAAAGCCAACCAAATATTGTGCAGGCTCAAAAAACTATTTCCTCACATCAAAGTTTTAAATATTTGAAGCAAAAAAAGTATTGATGATTCAAAACCATATTTCTTTGGTCTAAGCCATGAGCGAGTGCAATAAAGTAGTTCGTACTTCAACTCTAGTACATATTTCACTAAATGATCAACTGGATTCTTTCAGGTTAAATTTTAATCAGCATTGCTGTTATTATACATATTTAATTACAATTTACATAATTTAAAATCTCGATGGACCTGGAACAGAAAAATTAGGTGAAAAATCCACCTCCAACAGGAACCGAACCTGGGTCCGTCAAGTGTGAAGTCCACAGCGACGACCACGTCGCTGTCGCAGCATGGACACTCTAAGGCGAAAATCATCATTTAATTCTAGTGAGCAAAAAAAATATTTCCTCCTACTAAATAAATAAATATTCATGTAAACAAAATATCTTGTTCATCTACATAAATGAATCATTGGTATAAATGCATGAAATCTTTGTAACAAATAAAAACATTGTAAAAATAATTAATATTATTTTCTATTAAATCTTTATTTCTTCGATTTAAATGAACCTAAATGCTTGATTCAAGTATGCACAAATAATTGTTTCAAATTCGTCCGAATCAATTCAAAGAATCGAACTCATTGAATCGAACAAATATTTCTTTGGACATCTAAACTAGACCTTTTGAATCAAGCAGGTCATTTTTTTGAATGTAAGAAATATTCACTCAAATCAAGAAAATATAGCCAAAGAATTCATTTCTTCATATCAATAAAACATATGTGTCTGATTTAAATAAAAAGTACTACTGTCAAACAATATGTTCTTGATGCTAAGACTAAGGATTCAAGTAAATGCATTAACTTGGTTCCAGAAATGATTTTTTTCAGTGTTCACAAAAAACTGCACTAAAAATAGAAAAATTGAATTTCGAGACAAACGACACACACAACGAAAGAAATAAGTTTACAAACTTTGTTACCTGAAAAAGATCTACAAATTTGATAACGATTACTTTTTGATGAGACGCACGTTATTTTTTTGGTTGAGAATTGAACTATCCTATATTTTTTTTATCCTACATTTGAAAGTTGATTGGAAAACGTTATGTCCACAAATGCATGTGCCATTGTGTGCATCGTAGTGTTATGAGCACGTCTTCTAATCCTAATACGTCTACAGTGAACACGTCTATGATCCGAGGCTAGTGCCTTTGAGTGGACACGATTATCTGTATATTTATGAGATACGGATAAATTACTGGGATCGTACAGAATTCGGGTGGGGCTATTTTTTGGAATAATTTATTTAATCTTAAAAAATGTTAATGAATTCATCCTGTCCTCTTTTTCAAAAAGAAAGTGGTCTGCCCGGCCGACTACACCGGCATATCTATATGTTTTTGGGGTGTCTGAATCCGAATCCGGGGTCCAAAGGCTCAAGTTAGCTCGTATTTTTCCAAAACACGCAAAAATAGACGTAAAATCGACGAAAACAGCGATTTTTCTCGTATATTTTTACAAAAAAAATATCTTCATGCCCGGTGAACTTCACCAGCATACCTATATGTTTTTGAGGTCGCTGAATCTGAATACGGGGTCCAAATAATCCAGTAGGCTCATATTTGTCCGGAAAACGCAGAAATAGACGTAAATAGACGAAAACAGCGATTTTTTTTGTATATTTTTGCAAACAAAAAATTTCTTCATGCCCGGTAAACTAGTTCGCGTCATTGAGTTGAAGGCGCTCAGTGACAAATTGCTGATTTTCGGGATTCGAAACGACGAGTTTGCCCACGCTAAATGAGTCACCGCTTGCATAGGCCCTTCCGTCTCATCCTCAATGGGCCTGTTAATGACCGGAAAAATTTTCCGGCTGAGTGACGAAAGCCTGCGAACACGTGCCCAGGCCGTGTTTACAAAAACATAGCGGCAGACCCAGTCACGTACGCCAACGTCCGTCTATCTCTCTCCAAGCGCGTTTCCTTCCTACCTTCCACCGCTATTCCTCTCTCCCTTCTTCTCTCTCTTTCTCTCTCGGACGAATGTCTCGTATAAGCCGTGGAGCTGAACCAGGTTTTAAATTAACCTTTTCGGAAGTTAATTAACTTCCGAAAATGTTCATCAAACTAGTAGGCATTGCAGGCGAATTAAGGAAATGAGATGATTCCCCAAGAATATTTAAACATCGGGCAGGATAATCTCAAAAGTTCCAAAAAGAATAAATAAAAACATATTAAACAAACTCCCTTTGGACGAAGGTAGAAATTATAAAACATCGTATTGACGTACGTGTACACATGTACCCATGTCTATACGTACGTCAATCAAAAGTGATTAGATTTAATAAAGTTAAGGGGTTTTCCATTTTAAATCTCTTTTTGTAACTCTAGGGTAATTTAAATTTAAGACGGAGTATAATGGCTGTTCGGTTTCACGGTAGATCAAAGAAATGGTCATAAATAATTAATAAATAGTCAATTACTAATAATAAAAATCCGAACAGCCGTTCTACTCGCCCTAGCTGCATGGTTCCTTCGGAAAAATGAAGTTAGAATAAAAATAAGCATCGTATTAAGTTTTCATAATTTTTAATTAATAATTTATATTTTCAATTTCCAATTAGGACTTTTATAAAAATAATTAATTTCAAGCTAGTATAGCGTCGCCGCGCAGAGGTTGAGGTAGTGGGGCCTTAGCTGACAGTCCCCACTGCTCGATTGCGACTCCGTTGTCGGTGCAGCTCCGTGCGGAGGCAAGGGAGAGCCGAGAGCGACTCTCGTGAGGCAGTTCATTTTGAATTTTTTCGAAGGTCAGACCCACCAGCTCTGTCCTGCTCCGCTCACCAATTTAAACGAAATAAAGAGCTCAACAGCATCTGGACGTCTCATTCTTTCGCGCCGGGCCCTTGTGTTCTTCCCTTTTTTTTTCTCTTTTGCCTTCTTGCTTCTCGAGAAGACAGTCGAATCCAGTGTACTATCCCGATCGTTTTCTTTTGTGTTCTTCGTTCCACCGGGATCGCAGGAGTGTAGGAAGTGTATAATTGACAGTTGGTTCTCGTGGGCCTCGATTCGCTCCAGCGAATTGAGGAGTAACACTCGCCAGTAATTTGGTGGTGCTCCTTTTCGAGCCGCCCCATAATCCACGAGCCGCCAGCTGTACCTGTCATTATCCAGCTTCGGTGTTGAGATACGTGGCTGAACACCAAAACCCTTGATGACAGGGAGTTCCTGCTCACGTCCCCATTCTCGCAACCTACGGCGACAGCTACAGCATGCCGCCCGGGATAGCCGCCTGTCGGGAGGACAGCGTCGGCTCGGACGTGATCCAGATTCATCGGCGGGAGGGTTTTCGCGTCGTAGTAGGAGTAAGGAGCATCGGTGACAGGTTCAAGGAGAACACGACCGGAGGGTCGCCGCCTCCAGATTCAACGAGCATCGGCAAGCCAGGAGTGCCGCCGCCAGACACGCCGCCCGGGAG
>JAABKJ010008821.1:0-11356 GCA_011634705.1 Andricus grossulariae
AAAAATTCCTCTTTTTTGTTAAAAATCACATTTTTGGAATTGAAAATTTAACGGTTCTATTGAAAATTCATCGTTTTTGGTTAAAAAATAATTTTTTTGTTGAAAATATAATTTTTTGATTGAAAATTCAACTATGCTGTAGACAAATCTTTTTCGGTAGCAAAATAATCTTACTTTTTGAAAATAAATCTTTTTGATTGAGGATTCAACTATTTTGTTGCAAATTCATATATTTTGATGAAAATATATCTTTTTTTTCTTGAAAAAAACTTTTTAGTTGAAAATTTTTATTTTTTGATTGAAAGTTGAATTGTTTTGTAGAAAATTCCTCTTTTTTGTTAAAAATCATATTTTTTAAATTGAAAATTTAACTGTTCTGTTGAAAATTCGTCGTTTTTGGTTAAAAAATCATTTTTTCGAAAAAAATAATATTTTTCGATTGAAAATTGAACTATGCTGTGAACAAATCTTTTTTTTCGGTAGCAAATTAATCTTAATTTTCGAAAATAAACCTTTTTGATTGAAGATTCAACTATTTGGTTGAAAATTTATCTTTTTCGATTGAATTTAACTGGTAGGAATTTCTTTTTTCTTATTGAAAATTAATTTTTTTAGCTGAAAATGTAATTATTCCATTTTTGGTTGAACAATTATCTTTTTTTATCGAAAATCAAACTATGTGGTTGAAAATCCATCTTTATTATTAAAAATTAACTTTCCAGTTGAAAATTGATCTTTTTCAGTTGAAAATTCAACTAATTGGCTGAAAATTGATCGTTTTTAGTTGAAAATGAACTACTTTGTTGAAAATTCGTCCCTTTTAGTAGAAAATTAATTTTCTTGGTTGAAAATTCATCTTTGTAGGTTGAAAATGCGGCAATTTTTGAAAAATTCCACCATTTGAAGAAAAAAAAATGTATTTTGTTAATAATCCAACTATTTTAATAAGTCATCTTTCTTTCTTTTTGATTTGAAATTAAAATCTTGTTTTGTTGAAATATCAAATATTACATTTTCCATTGAGAATTCAGCTTTTTTATTTGTGAACTCAACTGCTTGGTCAAAAAATAAACTTATTTGTTAAAAATTTAATTATTTTGCTAAAAATTCATCTTTGTAGATTAAAAATTCAGCTGTTTGTTTTACAATTCAACTATTTTGTTGAAAATTCAACTATTTTGTTGAAATTTCATCTTTTTTGGTATAAAGTTATTCTTCTGGGTTAAAAATTAATTTTTTTGTTGCTAATTCAAATTTTTCGGCAGAAAATCAAATTTTTTTAATTAATCGTTTTGGTTCAGGATTCAATTATTTTGTTAAAAATTCATCTTTCTGGATTGAATTCAACAAGGAAAAATTTGATATTTTTTCATTGAAAATTAATTTCTTAAGCTGAAAATGTAACTATTCTATTTTCTGGTTGAAAAGTTATCTTCTTTTGTTGAAAATTAAACTATTTGGTTGAAAATACATTTTCCTGGATTAAAAATTAACTTCTTAGTTAAAAATACTTCTTTTCATGTATGAAAGTTAACTTTTTTGAAAACATTCCACCTTTCAGATTCAAAACCTAATTTAATTGTTTGAAATAGTTCTTTCTTGGTTGAAAATTAAGTTTCATAGTTGAAAATTCAACTGTTTTGTTGAAGATTTGATTATTTTGTTGAAGATTTAATTATTTTGTTCAAAATTTAATTATTTTGTTGAAAATTCAACTAGTTTGTTGAAAATTCAAGTATTTCGTTAAATCATCATTTTGATAGAAATTCAACTGTTTGGTTAAATATTCTTGTATTTTGTGGAAGTTTTATTTTTTGTAGTATAAAGTTATTCTTCTTGGTTGAAAATTTTTTTTTAGTTGAAAATTCTACTATTTTGGTAGAAAATTCAACTATTGTGTTAACAAATTTCGTTCTTTTTTGCTCAAAAATTGATCTTATTTTTAGGAAATTAATCTTTTTTTGAAGATTCAAATATTATGTTGCAAAATTTCATTCTTTTTCGCTCAGAAATTAATCTTATTTTTTGGAAATTTATCTTTTTATTGTGGATTTAACTATTTTTTAGAAAACCCGTCTTTTTCAGAAGAAAATTTAGCTTATTTTTTGAAAATTAATCTTTTTGGTTGATGATTCAATTATTTTGTTAAAAATTCGTCTTTTTCAGTTGGATTTAACTGGTAGAATTTTTTTTTTTTTTTTGAAAATTCTATTATTTGGGTGGAAAATTCAACTTTTTTGTAGAAAAATCGCCTTGTTCCAGAAAATTGGATTTTCAACCAATTATTTTTGAAAATTAATCTTTTTGGTTGAGGATTCAATTATTTTGTTAAGAATTCGCCTTTTTCAATTGAATTCAATCGATAAAAATTAGTTATTTCTTATTTAAAATTAATTTTTTTTTGAAAATTCTACTATTTGGGTAGAAAATTTAACTATTTTGTTAAAAATTCAAGTATTTTGTTAAATCATTGTTTTGATCGAAATTCAACTGTTTTGATAAAAATTCTTGTATTTTGTTGAAATTTCATCTTTTTTGGTATAAAGTTATTTTTCTTGGTTGAAAATTACTTTTTTAGTTCAAAATTCTACTATTTTGGTAGAAAATTCAACTCTTTTGTTAAAAAATTGCGTTCTTTTTTGCTCGGAAATTCATCTTATTTTTTGGCAACTAATCTTTTTGTTTGTGGATTGAACTATTTTGTAAAAAATAATCTTTTTCTGTTAGAAATTATATTTATTTTTTCAAAAATTAATCTTTTTGGTAGAAGATTAAATTATTTTGTCGAAAATTCGTCTCTTTTAATTGAACTTAATTGGTAAAAATTAGTTTTTTCTTATTTGAAATTAATTTTTTTATTGAAAATTCTACTATTTCGGTAGAAAATTCAACTATTTGTTTAAACATTGAACTATTAAATTGAAAATTTAGCTACTTGGCAGAAAATTAACTTTTTTTGTTGAATATATAACTATTTTGTGGAAAACCGTCTTTTTCGTTGAAAAATTGATCTTGTTTTTTTTTCTTTTAATTAATCTTTTTGTTGAGGATTGAACTATTTTGTTAAAAATTCATCTTTTTCGATGGAAAATTAATCTTATCTTTTGAAAATTAATCTTTTGGTTGAGGATTGAACTATTTTGTAGAAAAATCGTCTTTTTTGGTAGAAAATTTATCTTAATTTTTGAAAATTAATCTTTTTGGTCGAGGGTTCAATTATTTTGTTGAAAATTGGCCTTTTTTTGAATTGAATTTGACTGGTAGAAATAATTTTTTTCTTATTGAAAATTAATTTTTTATCATTAAAATATTTAATATTTGGGTAGAAAATTCAACTATTCAGTTAAACATTAAACTATTCATTTGAAAATTTATCTACTTGGTAAAAAATTAAATTTTTTTGTTGAGAATTCAACTATTTTGTGGAAAAATCGTCTTTTTAGTCAAAATATAATCTTTTTTTTTAATAATCTTTTTGTTTGAGGATTGAACTATTTTGTTGAAAATTCGTCTTTTTCGGTCGAAAATTAATATTATCTTTTGAAAGTTAATCTTTTTGTTTGGGGATTAAACTATTTTATAGAAAAATCGTTTATTTCGGTAGAAAATTCATCTTAATTTTTGAAAATTAATCTTTTTGGTTGAGGATTCAATTATTTGGTTAAAAATTTGTCTTTCTTGATTGAATTTAACTGGTAGAAATTCTGTTTTTCTTATTGAAAATTTTTTTTTTAACCTGAAAATGTCACTATCCATCTTCTATAATTAAAAATTAACCTCCTTGTTGAAAAATTATTTTTTCATGTATAAGATTCAACTAATTTTTAAATTATTCGACCTTTTAGTTTTAAAATTTAAGTCGTTTGTTTAAGATTCTTCTTTTTTGGTTCAAAGTTGTTTCTCGGTTGGAAATTCAACTATTTTTTTTCAAGGATTTGATAATTTTGTTCGGTATTAAACTATTTCGTTAAGTAATTTTTTGGGTTGAAAATTGAACTGTTTTGTTGAAAATTTTCAAAATGCAGTTATTTGTTTGAAAATTCAACTATTTGTTTAAAAATTCAACCATTTTTTTGGAGACTTAATTCTTTTGTGGAAGGTTCAAATATTTTATTAAGTCATCTTTCTTGGTCGAAAATCCATCCTTTTGGATGGAAAATTCATCTTTTATGATGGAAAAGTCATATTTCTTATTTTATAATTAATTTTTCTTTCTTTTTTATTTAAAATTAAAGTATTTTTTGATTGAAATATGAACTATTGCATTTTTCGCTGAGAATAATTAATCTTTTTTGTTCTAGAACTCAACTTTTTTTATTAATAATTTAACCGTTTTGTTGAAAATTCGTCTTCTTGGTAAAAATTTGTTCTTCTTGGTTGAAAATTCGACTATTGAGGTAGAAAATTCAACTATTTGGTTAAGAATCAAACTGTTGATTAGAAAATTGAACTACTTGGTTGAAAATAATTTGTTTGTTTGAAAATTCGTCTTTTTTTGCAGAAAATTAATCTTCCTGGTTGAAAATTTATCTTTGTAGGTTGAAAATGCAGATATTTCTCTAAAAATTCATCTATTTTATTGAAGATTTAGTTAGGTTGTTAAAAGTGCAACTAATTTATTGAGTCATTTTTTTGGTCAAAATTTCATTCTTTAGGAGCTTGAGTACTTAACTGCTTGGTCAAATAATGAACCATTTATTTAAAAATTTAATTATTCTGCACCCTGAGTAAAAAAAGTAATATCTGAATTATTTCAAAAAAACTTTATATTCTGAAATTAATTTAAATTAGATAAAAATTTCTGAATTAAAATCTCTTTTAGATTATTTTTCATTCAATTTCAGTAATTTTACATACTGAGAAAAAAATGTAATTGATTTCGTTTCTTTGAAATAACAATATTCTTGTAAAAATTATTTAGTTTCTTGTCAAATTTTAAATAAAATCACCAAAGCAAAAATTACCATTATAAAAATTGGTTACAAATAGAAAATTATTTATAAATTAGAACATGGATAGGAATATAAACATTTTTCAATGAATAATTATTGTTCAATTGAATATTGATTTAACCGCATTTTTTTCTGAATGCAAAATCGACATTGCAAATCATGACATAAATATAATAATAATATTATTAAAAAACAAAAAAATAATACAAGTATAATAAGAATCTTAAATCTCAAATAGCGAGAATAATTTGAATTCAAGTTGAATTTGAAGAGTCGAATTGAACGAAATAACTTAAAAAAAAAACAGGTCACTAGTGCGTGAATCTCGACTATAATGATTATTTCGGTATTATCAATGGTCGTTGAGTGAGTCAAATTCACCGGTTGTCCTTTCTACCGTTAAGATAATTAACTTTGGGACAGCTGTTTTTCAAACCAAAATATGTGTCAAAAATATAACGGCTTTTTTATAAATATTTATAATACTAAATCTTCATTATTACAAAAAAAGTAATAACCAATGTTTTTAAGTGGTTTTTTAGTATTTAGTATTTTTATATAATGTTAAAAAAAATTTGGTTAACTCAAGATTTTATTCAAGTTGGCCTCCTTGCGAGCTAAATATCGAGGTATTCAGGTTTATATTTATCTCAAAACGCGTGCTCTTCTTTAGTGAGAATAAAAATTTTTATTATCCGTTTAAATCTTATGAACCGTTCATTTTATTTTCTCTTTTACTGCACTGAAATTTCATGTGCCCAAAAGGAGCAGTGCGAAAAAGTCAATTAGGTCCGAAGCTGAGACAAAGAATCTAATTAGTTAATCATTAATATAGCAATAAAATATGTTGGTCATTTCAAGAAAAGTTCATTCAGACAAAGGATTCATTGATACAAAGAAAATTTTCTTGTATTCAAGAAAAATATTCATTAGCTGTAATTCAAAGAAGTGTTTTTTTGTTCAAGTGACAATTTTTCTTTAATTTAAAATTATTTTCTTAATTTTGAAGTAATTTTCTTTATTTTAAAGACATTTTTGGTTGAATGAAAAACAATGTTAAAGAAACGGTTTCATTAATTCAAGAAAAATATTTTTCTGATTATTTTACTTTTTGTTGAATCAACTAAAATTCTGTTAGGACAACAAAAATATTTTACTGCTTGCAGACAATATGGCAAATAAATCTTTTTTTGTCAAATTAAAAATAATTATTCATATATTTCACTATTAAACTTAATTCAAAATTAACTTTACATATTCAGAATATATTTACCACCTGATATTTCACCTGATATTCCACCTGATTTGAATCAGTTACAAACGACGTACAAAAAGTGGTTTTATAAGAGTGTGAAACTAGTCCAAATGAAATTTTGCAAATTTTGAAATTTCGCATTGAAAGCCTATATGACAGTTATGAAGATTGAAACAATTAAAATTGGATAAGTTCAAATCGAAATAATAAAAAATGGTAAATGATTTCATTAATTCAAGGCTAATATTTTTCTGATTATTTTGATTTTTGTTGTATCAACTAAAATTTTGTCATAGCAATAAACAAATTTTTATCGCTTTCACACAATATGGAAAATAAATCATTTTGTTTGAAACTGATTTTTTTTAAATTCTAGTTATTAAAAACGATGTGCATAAAGTGGTTTTATAAAAGTGTAAGACTAGTCCAAATGAAATCTTTCAAATTTTGAAATTTCACATTGAAAGCCTATATGATAGTTTTCAAAATTCAAACAATTGAAATTGAATAAGTTCAAATGAAGATAAAAAAATTGATGTTAAATTATTATAATTATATAATTATAAAATTGTTATAATTATATAATCAAAAAATTTTTATAATTATATGATTGTAATTAGTACGAACGATGTACAAAGTGGTTTTACAAGAGTGTAAAACTGGTCCAAATGCAATTTTTCAAATTTTGAAATTTCAAATCGAAAGCCTAGATAGTTTTGAAATTCAAACAATTAAAATTGAATAAGTTCAATTGAAAATAAAACGTAAATAATTTTAAATGGTTTCATTAATTGAAGACAAATATTTTTCTAATTATTTTGATTTTTTTTAAATCAAGTAAAATTTTGTTATAGGACACCAAAACACATATAACACACAATACACATATTAAAGCAAATAAATCCTTTTTTTGTCACAATTAAAAATAAATATTCCAATATTTCACTAGTGCATTTATTTCAAAATTAACTTCACATGTTTAGAATATATTTACCACCTTATTAAAATGAATTTTTAACCAGGTTCAAAAATATTTAAAACTGGTTTTAAACTTTGAATAGAATTTCTTTTTCTGATAATAAAATTAGTTTTTCCAAGATTCCATCTCAAAAACAAAAAAAAATGGTATGTGGAAAAACATTATGGGAAATTTTTGTGTGTACTTTTTTGACTGAAAATAAGCATAATGAAAACGGAAATAACATTTTTTGACTAAATTATAATTTCATGATGATCACGGAAAAAAATCAATTTCTTTAAATCAAAAAACGTTTTAGGTTTAAAAAACATTTTTTAAATCACTTTATTATTTTCTCGATTTGCTCATATTCTTTATTTTTTAGTAATATATAATAAATGTAATCATATCTCTTTGTAATTTGAATGAAAAATTTAAATGAAAATAAAAAAATGAAAAAAATAAAATTTTTTTTAACTATGTTTTTTCGCAACTAAAATTTTTCTTACCTTTTCTTCTTACCAATTTTCGGAAGATTGTTGAATTTCAAAAATGACTTATTTTTTTTGTGAAAACAATTTCTACAAATCGACTGTTCACAATTTTTATATCAAATTTTGCTGTGGCTGAAATATTTAAAGCACTTTTTGTAGGGAAATTTTTTTTTTAATAACTTTGGTACATTTGAAGATCATTTAATTATTTTCCAAATTGAAAATATTAAAGTTATAGGGAATATTTTCTCTGAAAAAATTAGCCGTGGTTTATTAAAATCCAACTATTTTTAAAAATTGGTAATAAGCGACAATAAGAGAAAATTCAATTATAACTATTATTTAAATAATCATTGTTTTGAAAATAACCGGTTTTCGGATAAAAATGCTAACATTCCCTATTATTTTTTAAATTTAGTAAATATATTTTTTAATATCTAATTATTTTTTATCAACAATATCAATTTTAGTCAAAACACACTAACATAACGCAATAAAAAATTGTTTAAGGTTGTAAATATTTTTTTAAACCGTATTTTTTTTGTTTAACAAGAAAATAATCAGAGTTAGGATTTTTTGAAATCTCATAAATTCCATACTCAAAATTCATTGGATGACTATTAATTTGCCAATACATTGTTTGCCAGTGGCGACCTATTTTCAAATTAATCGTTTTTTCTTTCAATTTTTTCGTAATGGATTGAAATGTTTATTTATTAAATTTTCATGAAAAATTATGTAAGTTTAACATTTTTAACACTTTTTTATAATACAGTATTCGCTCTTTTCATGAATTTTCAACAATTGAAAATTAAAGTAAATTAAATGTTCAAAAATTTTCACTTATGACTTTTTAATACAAATTGCAATTTCTGACGATAAAATCCTGATAGAATCCGAAATTATTCAAGCTTGTCAATTTTATTATTTTAAATAAAAAATATTGGATTTAAATCTAATGATTTTTGTTTATAAATATAATTTCTCAGGTGAAATACACTAATTAGGCTTGTTAAAAAATTGTGAATATTATTTAAAATCGAATTATTTGTCATTAAAAATATCAATAATTACCGAAGAAAAACACTAACATAATGTAACAAACTATTGTTCCAAATCTTCCAAATTTTAAATCATCGTCGAAATTTAATGATTTTTATTTCATATTGTTATGGAAAAATTGTAAATATTTTTTTAAATCGGCTAATTTCTTATTAAAAATACCAGTGGAATTGTAAATCTTGTTCGAAATCTAATGATTTTTATTTAAAATAACCGACTTCCTGTGAAAAACGTTAACATAACCTTGAATTGTTATTATATAATTATTTTTTTACTAAAAATACCGATTTCTTGTGTAAAGCGCCAGCATAATCTACAGTTATTAAAACATTGTGAATCTTCATTAAAATATCATTCTTTTTATTAAAAATACCATTATGTGACGAGCAATACTAACATAGTCCAAAATTGTTAAAGATTCTAAATCTTGTTCAAATTATAATCATTTTTGTTAAAAATAACATTGTGAAAAAATTATAAATGAATTTAAAATCTCATAATTTTTTAATTAAGATTTAAATTTGCAACGAAAAGCACTAACACCATCCGAAATTTTTCAAGGCTGTAAATTTTATTACTAAAAAAAATCATTGGATTCAAATCCAGTGGTTGCTGTTTAAAAATACAAATTTTTTGTGTAAAAAGCTAATATAAAATAACGTGGTTGAAAATTTAAGATATTCATGATTTTTTTAAAATGCTAATTACCGGTGAAAAGACCAACACAACCTAGAATTTTTTATATATTTTTTTCTTTGAAGCTTTATGATTTGATATTCCTAGCACATTATGCACTATTTGAATAAAATTCTATAAGCACATTTGATAGAGATTTTTGAGATTTTGAGACATAGGATTAGATACAACTCCAGTGGGGGATAAGATTTGATAGATTTTCAATGGGAAAATATTGATAGAAAAGTATAAGATTTATCGACAAATGTTGACAGATTTGATTCAATTTCTATATAAAAAAGCGTACTGAAATGGATATAAATTGCGATAGCATATGAAAAGAAATTTCGGGATATAAATATTCTTCATTTAATGTCTGGAAAATAACAATTTGGAATTTTTAAGCAAAACCCTTATTTCATCGACTTCTTCCAGACCATTTATTCATTATGATTATCTATTATGAATTATGAATAATTAGAAACATATTATGTAAGAAAATATATAAAACATAATAGTAAAAATAATAGAATAGTAAATTATAATACCTTTAAGATATCGCCAATAATTAGGACCTGTAACATATACATTATATGAAAATGAAATTAAATACGTATTTATGAGAATTGGATGCTAAGTTAGTAAGTCTATAAATAAGTTTCTGATGAATTGTAAATTTACCTTTGTTATGACGAAGTATATAGAATTTAAATAATATTTTGATTATTCGAAGTTGAAAAATTTATATAATAGATATGTTAAAAAAAAATAAAAAATTGAATTTATGGGGATAACGGAGTATGCACCCTCCGTCTCAATCTTAAGATATGAGCATTCGTGAACATTATCCGAAGAATTATGCCTTGGCGCATGACTTAACATAGGGAATCATCATGTTGGATGATTCGTTGAAGAAGTCTAAATCAGTTACTTTTCTGAGACATCTTTCGCCTTATTTGATTTTTAATGAAAAACATTTCGGCAAAGGCACGTTTATAATAATTAGGTTCAGCATGTAGGATTTCAACCCCATCCCAATTCATAGCAGTTGGATCTCCATTATGGCATTGAACACAATTTTTAGCTATAACTTTATGATTTTTTTGTACATGTTTGATGTTATTTTTATATTGCTTTATTTCAATGCGTAGGGGGCGTTTCTTTTGTCCTACTTAAGTCCTGCCGCAGTTACACGTGATTTTATAAACTATGTTTCATTGGTCGGCTTTGCACCGACGAGCGGAAGTTTAGTTTCACGCTCGTGGAACGGTTGTGGGGAGAGAAACCTTCGCCTCGGAAAGCGCGTGAAAGAAGGGTTGCCAACATATAAAATTCAGATATTATAGCTGATCAAAACTGCCGGTAACTGTGCATCATTACCTTTGATGACCTACGTTACCGACAGTTTCCATCAGCTGATGTGCATGCATTTTTTAAGTTGGCAACCCTTCTTTAACGCGCTCTCCGAGACGAAAGTTTCTCTCCCACTAACAGTTCTACGCGCGTGAAACTAACCTTCTGCTCGTCGGTGTAAAGCCGACCATTGATCTAAAGTATCTAATTTGTCTTTACCTAATTTCGAAACCAATTGGTAATAATAAAGTTATTATCGTCTCGGCAAAGTTGTAAATTTAAAAAGTTAATAGATTTTTTGTTTTCAATATCAAAGGTAAATTGTAATCTACTGTGGTAAGAATTAAACTGTGATACTTTAAAATTAATTTTATCTTCAGGAAGAATAAGAAAGGTATCATCTACATAACGGAAATACACCGTAATTTGAAAACCCAACTTTTTCATGACATTCGTTTCAAGATCTTGCATAACAATATAACAGAACACACAAATTCCATCAGACGATTTTAAAACGGGTATCATCTTCTTAATGAATTCCACTTATTTTAAATTTGATAACCAATTTTATAGGCAGACGTTTGGCACCCCCATGGGGTCACCTATC
>JAABKJ010008822.1:0-11356 GCA_011634705.1 Andricus grossulariae
CTTTTCAGTTAAAAATTTGTTTATTTTGGTTGAAAATTAATTTGTTTTTAGTTCAAAATTCAACGTTTTGGATTAAAATTTGGTTTTTAGTTGAAATTTCATCTACTTGGTTGAAAGTTCAACTAGTTTATTCAAAAAATGTTTTGTTGTTGTTGAAGATTCATAATTTTAGTTGAAAATTCGTTTGTTTATTTTGATTGAAAATTAGTTTGGTTTTAATTGAAAATTCAACGTTTTGGATGAAATTGTTTGCATATCATGTTGAAAATTCATCTTTTCAGTTAAAAATTTGTTTATTTTTGTCGAAAATTAATTTGTTTTTAGTTGAAAATTCAACGTTGTGGATGAAATTTGTGTCTTTTGTTGAAAATACGTTATTTTTGTTTGAAAATTAATTTTTTTAGTTGAAACTTCATCTACTTGGTTGAAAGTTGAACTACTTTGTTAAAAACTCCTTTTTTTTGTTGAAGATTCATAATTTTAGTTGAGAATTCGTTTGTTTATTTCGGTTGGAAATTAATTTGTTTTTAATTGAAAATTCAACTTTTTGGATAAAATTTGTTGTATATTATGTTGAAAATTCATCTTTTCAGTTAAAAATTTGTTTATTTTGGTTGAAAATTAATTTGTTTTTAGTTCAAAATTCAACGTTTTGGATTAAATTTTTGTTTTTTTATTAAAAATTCGTTATTTTTGTTAGAGAATTAATTTTTTTAGTTGAAATTTCATCTACTTGGTTGAAAGTTCAACTAGTTTATTAAAAAAATGTTTTTTTGTTGTTGAAGATTCATAATTGTAGTTGAAAATTCGTTTGTTTATTTTGATTGAAATAGTTTGGTTTTAATTGAAAATTCAACGTTTTGGATGAAATTGTTTGCATATTATGTTGAAAATTCATCTTTTTAGTTGAAAATTCGTTTGTTTATTTTGGTTGAAAACTAATTAGTTTTTAGTTGAAAATTCAACGTTTTGGATGTAATTTTTGTTTTTGATTGAAAATTCGTTATTTTTGTTTGCAAATTAATTTTTTTTTAGTTGAAAATTAATCTTCTTGGTTGAAAGTTCATCTACTTGGTCGAAAGTTGAACTACTTTGTTAAAAAATTCTTTTTTTGTTGAAGATCCATCATTTGAGTTGAAAATTAGTTTGCTTATTTTGGTTGAAAATTAATTTGTTTTTTATTGAAAATTCAACGTTTTGGATGAAAATGTTTGTATTTTGTTGAAAATTAGTTATTTTTTGTTGAAAATTGATCTTTTTTAGTTGAAAATTAATCTTCTTGGTTGAATCTTCATCTTCTTGGTTGAAAGTTGAACTACTTTGTTAAAAAATCCTATTTTTGTTTTAGATCCATCATTTGAGTTGAAAATTAGTTTGTTTATTTTAGTTGAAAATGAATTTGATTTTAATTGAAAATTCGAAGTTTTGGATACAAATTTTTGTATTTTGTTGAAAATATGTTCTTTTTTGTTGAAAATTAATCTTTTTCAATTGAAAAATAATTTTATTGGTTGAAAAATCTTTTTTTTTTCTGAAAATTCAACTACTTCGTTGAAGGTTGAAGTATTAGCTAAAAAATCCTTTTTTTTTGTTGAAGGTTCATCATTTTATTTAAAAATTCATCTCCTTAGCTAAAATTTCCTTTATCTTTTTGAAAATTAATTTAGTTAATTGAGCATTTATCACTTTTAACTGATTCAAATTTAGAGCGTACGATATTAAATTTTTCTACTCAGAAAATCACAAGTTAAAGATTCTAGAAATTCGCTCTTTATATAAAAATATAAAACATCGTAAAAATCTGACAGTCATTATATTCGAAAAACTGAAAATATGCAGACACGTGTGGCAATGTTATCTTTTCCATATTCTTTTATATTGAATCCGTTTGTGGGAACGAGGATTATTCTTTTTTCATGTAAGTAACTGATTGACTCATAGAGTCTCTTTTCTTATTCATGCACATTTTTGCAACAAAGTAAAGAGGAATATGAAAACAAACTATAGGTATAACAAACTAAGTATAACAATAATCTATTATTAAAATCATATATATCACTGACAGTGAAGGCGAAAAACTTTCCTAAGAAAACAGGATATTATGGGTCATCTCAGGCCTCGGACTCATCGCCCTATTGACATTATTTTACACTTTTTGAGTGATTACACTATTTCGGTAATTTTTGCCAATTAAATTTTGTTGATAAATTCATTTAGGGGTCATCCAAAAATAATGTTGAGCAAGAACAAATTTTTATTTTAAATCAAAAGCAGTTGAATTGAACCAAAAAGAACGGTTTTCCATCAAGCTAGTTGAATCCTCAACCAAAACAGAATAATGTGAATTTTTAACAAAGAAGATTAATTGTTTACCAAATAGATGAATTTTCATTAAAATACATGAATTTTTAACCAAATATTTGAGTTTTTAACTCAAAAATATCAGTTTTGAACCATAGATGGAATAATTAAATTTTCAGTTAAAACAATTAATTACAAAAAAAAAAAGAATTTTGAAGAAAATAGTTAAATTTTCAACCAAAGATAAGAATCTTCAACAAAATAGTTAAATTTTCAGTTCAAACAATTAATTTTTTACAACAAAAAAACTAATTTCCAAATAAAATTGTGAATCTTGAACAAAAAAAATGAACTTTTAAGAAATTAGTTCAACTTTCAACCGAGTAGTTGAATTTTCAACAAACAAATAAGCTGAATTCTTAGCAAAAAATGTAATAGTTGATATTTCAACCAAGAAAAGGTATTTATTTTAAATCAGAAACAATTGAATTGAAACAAATTAAATCTCCAACAAAATAGGTTAATCATCAAACAAAACAGATTAATTTTTAACCAAACAGTTGCATTTTTAAATTAATTTGATAATTAATTAATTCTTTAATTAATTTTCTACCAACAAAGAAAGTTCAACAAAATACATGATTTTTCGACAAAATACAGTAATTTTCTGCCGGACAGTTTAATTTTCAATCAAACAGATTAAATTTCTACCAAAAATATAAATTCTTAACAAAATACATGTATTTTCAACCAAAAAGGTGAAATTTCAACAACAAAAATCAATTTTCTACCAAAAGATACATTTTCAACCAAATACATGAATTTTTTACAAAGAAAAATAAGAATTTTCAACAAAATACAAGAATTTTCTGTCAATTAGTTGAATTTTCAACCAAAAAGATGAATTTTGAACAAAAAAGATTAATTGTCAACGAAAAATGTAATAATTGATATTTAAACGAAAACAGATTTTAATTTGAAATCCTAAACAGTTGAATCCAAAAAAAATAAACAAGGAATTTTGAACAAAATAGTTGGATCTTCAACCAAATCAGAATAATTTTGAATCAAAAAGTTGCATTTTTAACCAAAAAAGATCAAATTTCTACCAAAAGTTATGAATTTTCACAAAAAGACGAATTTTCAACAAAACAATTGAGTTTTTAAGTCAAAAAGCCGAATTTTAATTTAATTAATTTTCAACGAAGTAGTTCAACTTTCAATCAAGTACTTGAATTTTAAATTCAGAAGATTAATTCTCAACCATAAAAAACGAATTTACGACAAAATGAATAAAATATCAACTAAAAACGATCAATTTTCAACCAATAATGGAATATTTATAGTTCCAAATTTTATTTAATTAATTTTTCATTTACATTTTTTTCGTTTCTACAATTTTTAAGTACATAATTGCATTTCCTACAAAATTGTTGAATTTTCAAGAGAAAAAGACGAATTTTCCACAAAAGGGTTGAATTTTCAACCCGGGAATATGAATTTTCCACAAAAAAGTTAATTTTCGACAAAAAAATGAACTTTTAAGAAAGTAGTTCAACTCTTAACAAAGGAGTTGAATTTTACACATCAAAAGGTCAATTTCTAACAAAAAATGTAATAGTTGTTTAGTCAAAAAAAAAGGACACTTCAACTTAAAATAAAAAACTGTTGGATTTAACCAACAAAAGCGAATTTTTAACAAAATACTAAAATTCTCAACTAAAATAGCAAAATTTTCCACCGATCTGTTGCATTTGTAACCAAAAAATTGATATTCTATAAAAAAGACGAATTTTCAACAAAATACATCAATTTCCAACAAAATAGTTAAATTTTCAACAACAAAAAAATGAATTTTCAACACAGAAGATTAATTTTCGATTAATTTTTTTTTAAAAGATGTAGCCTCAACAAAGTACATAAATTTTTAAACAAGCAGTTGCATTTTTACCAAGAAGATTATTTTTTTACCAAAAAAGAAGAATTTTCAACAAAATATATAAATTTTTAACCAAATAGTGGAATTTTTATCAAAAAATACGAAATTTCCACAAAATACATAAATTTTTGACCAAATAGTTGAATTTTTGTCAAGAAGATTACTTTTTTTAATAATAAAAAAAAAACGAATTTCCAACAAAATACATAAATTTTAAATAAAATATTTGAATTTTTGCCAAGAAGATTACTTTTTTTGCCAAGAAATACGAATTTTCAACAGATTACATAAATTTTTTATTAAATGGTTTGAACAGTGGGTGTGATGTTAGCCCAAATATTATTTAATTCATTTTCAGTTTATCGTTTTTCGTTTCTAAAATTTTTTAACTTAATTAATGTATTTTTAAACTAAAAAAATCAATTCTTTAAAAAAGATGGAATAGTTGAATTTTCATTCAGGATAATTAATTTTTAATATAAAAGAGAATTTTTTTCAAAACAGTATAAATTTGTGCCAAATAGTTGAATTTTCGAGACAAAAAGAGAAATTTTCTACAAACCGGTTAAATTTTCAACTGGAGATTATAAATTTTTAACAAAAAAGTTAATTTTCAACCAAAAAAATGAACTTTCAAGAAAGTAGTTCGATCGAAAGAGATTAATTTTCAAACCAAAATGATGAATTTTAATCAAAATAGTTGGATTTTCAACAGCAAATAAATTTCTTAGTTGAAAAAAAATGTCTGTTAAATTGTTAAAGTTTCAACGAAAGAATTGAATTTTCAACAAAGTAATTGAATCATTATTTTAATAATTGAATAATTGAAATACTAGGTTTGAAAAATGAGAATTTTGCTTAAAAAATAAAGTTACTTTTTTATTGCACACTTTTTTATTTCGGACTATATTTTTAAATCCAGACTACCATAAGTTTAATACATAAAAAATTTTTTGACACTATTTTTTCAAATTTGTGACGCTATTTACATATTATATCTAAGTATCGATTTAAATGATTAATCATAAAATATTGACATGAAAATCAAAAGAAAGCAAACGCGTTTTGGGTTTGTCTTATACAAAATTAGGGTAGGTCGGAAAAAAATCGGACATCAAAAACAGCCTAACACTCAAAAGTTTTATTCTGGGTTCCTTTATAACTGAAATCTGAAATAGATAAATAATATAAATAATAAATAAATATCCTGAGGCTAAAATTAAGAAGACTTAGCTAATTTCAAATACATGCATTTTCAACCAAAAAGATTAATTTTCAACAACAACAATCAATTATCTACAAAAAAGATACATTTCCAACAAAATATATAAATCTTCAACCAAAGTGATGAATTTTTTATATAAAAAAAAGAATTTTCAACAAAATACAAGAAAATAATATATAAATAATCCAATGCATAACATATTCTTTTTTGTTTGATGATGATTTCATTTTAATTTCATGATTTCATTTAATTCTTTTTTAGTTGAAAATTCAACATTTTGGATGAAATTTTCGTTCTTTGTTGAAAATTCGTTATTTTTGTTTGAAACTTGATTTTTTAAGAGATTCAAGATAATTTTATTGAATGATTTTTAGGACAGATTGCAAAGACTTAAGAAAAAAGCTTGAATTACGCTGGAATGACTTTGTTCAATTTTAAATAAAGTATAAATTTTAATTTTCTTGAATTCCTATACATACTTTCTATTTCTAGAATAAATTAGAGTCTATTTTATGACCTTAATAGTCATCGGTGTAGTTCCTTCTCGACGCCCTACATTCTTCAAAGTGGCTTATTATACCATAACTTTTCGGCTATAATTTATGTATATACTATCCAGATAAATGGAGTCAATAAAATTCTTTGCAACATTTTTTATAATAGCTTCAGGTCATATTGCCAACCGTACCTCCGTTCATATTCCCCTCTTTTTCCCCGTTTTTAAAAAGGTTTCCTCTTTTTCCCCCTGTTTTCAAGAAACTTTCCACTTTTCTCCCTATTCCTCGTTTTTTCGCTTAAATGCGAACTAAATTATTAGAATCCAATAAATCCAACTGATTTTGGATGAAAGGTAATGCTTTTTGACAAGAAAAGTCTACTGGTACGTTTTTGGTTCAGAATTCATCTCATTTGGCTATAAATTCTACTTGTTGGTTGAAAATTAATTTTTTCAACCGAAAATTTTATTTTTCGATTTTTGGCTGAAAACTGATCATTTTTAGGTGGAAAGTAAAATATTAAATTTTTCATTGAGAATTCAACTTTTTTGGTTGAAAATTCAACTACTTGCTAAAAGTTGAACTACTTTGTTAAAACATCGTTTTATTAGTTGAAGATTCATCTCTTTGGTTTAAAGTTGAACTATTTTGTAGAAAAGGCTTTTTTAAAGTTGCAAGTGAACTGTTTAAACTGAAAATTTGATTGTTCCAAATTTGGTTCAAAATTGATTTTGGTTGAAAATTGCAGTTTTGGTTGAAGATTCAACTATTTTTTTGAAAACTCGTCTTTTTTGTTGAATTCATTTATTTTTTGATTAAAATTAAAGCATTTTTTTGTTTGAAATATTAACTTTTCCATTATTGATTGAAAATGTATCATTTTTATTTGAAGATTCAACTATTTTGTTAGAAATTTATACTTTTTAGCTGAAATTTCAAATATTTGGTTGAAGATACATTTTTGTAGAATAAAAATTCAACTAGTTTGGACAGAAAATTCATTCTTCTCATTGAAAAGTCGACTATTTGATTGTATATGCAATTTTGTGGTTTATTAATTATTACTATTTATTAAAATTTAACTATTTTGTTAAAAACTCATTTTTATTGGTCAAAAAATCGTTTTGTTAAAAATTCTTCTTTTTGGACAGAAGATTTGTCCTTTTGGATTGAAAATTCAACTGTCTCCCAAAAAAATCGTCTTATTAGCTTGAAAATGGTGAATTTTCAATTTGGTTGAAAATACGACTGTTTTTAAATGACATTTAATCTCTTTCGCTTGAAAATTCGACAATATGATTGAAAATTCATAGTTGTAGCTGGAAAATTCAACTATTTAGTTAAAAATTCCACTATTTTCTTAAAAATTCGTCCTTTTTGCTTGAAAATTCAACTGTTTCATTATAAATGATGTAAAATTTAACTATTCCATTTTTTGTGGAAAATTGATCCATTTTGATATAAGTTTAATCTCCTTGGTTGAAAATTCATCTGCTTGATTTGAAAATGTAACTATTAGGTTGAAAATTCCTAAAATTAAAATTTTTGGTTAAAAATCCATTTCTTTAATTGTAAATTTAACTATTCCATTTTTTGCGGAAAATTGATCTTTTTTTATAGAAATTTAATCTTTTTGGATGAAAATTTATCTGTTTGGTTGAAAAATTATCTGTTTGGTTGAAAATTTAACTATTTCGTTAAAGATTTATTTTATTCGGTTGAAAAGTAATTTTTTTACTGAAAATCTAACTATTCTATTTTTAGATTAAACATTCGTTTCTTTGGTTGAACATTTAAGTATTTTGTTGACATTTTTGTCTTTGTGGCAAATTTGTTTTTTGAACTTAGAATTTAACTATTCTATTTTAGGTTAAAAATTTATATTGTTTAGTTGAAAATTAATGTATTTTTTTGAAATTTTGTCTTTTTCGTAGAAAATTCATGTTTTGAGTGGAAAATTCAACGATTTGTTTAAAAATAATTTTCCTTTATTTGAAGATTTATTATTATTCTTTAATTTTTTCATTTATTCATTTATTCAGTTGAAAATTAATTTTGTAGGCTGAAAATGTAACTATTCCACTTTTCCTTGAAAAGTTCCTTTTTTATTTGAAATTTCAACTATTTCAATTATTTTATTCAACTGTTTCATTATAAGTGCAATTTAATTTTTTTCTAAAAAATTCGACTTTTCGGTTTGGAAATTTTGAATTTCAATTTTGTTGAAAATTTCAATATTTTCTTGAAAAGTCGCCACTTCGGTTGAAACTTTAACTTGGTTGAAAACTTATCTTGTTACCTTGAAAATTCAACTATTTAATTAAAAATTCAACTATTTTGTTGAAAATTCAACTATTTTTTTGAAAATTGAATGATTCTGTTAGAAATTTAACTATTTGTTAAAATATTATATTATTTTGCAAAAATGCGTCTGTAACTATTTGGTTGTAAATGCAAATGTGTAGTTGATTATATATTTTTTGTATTCAACTATTTGGTTGAAAATTCATCTATGCAGGTTCAAAATTCAACTATTTTGTTGAAAATTTAATGATTTTGTTCAAAAGACATCTTTTCTAGTCGAAAAATCAACTGTTTTATAGAAAGTCTGTCCTTTTGGATAAAAAATTAATCCTTTTGGAATGAAAATTTAATTTTCGTCTACAAAATTGGTCTTGAAAATGTTGAATTTCAATTTGTTTGAAAAAATGATTTAGTTGAAAATTTAATGACTTTGTTGTAAATTTAACTATTTTGTCAAAAGGACATCTTTTTTGGTCCAAAATTCAAATGTTTTATTGAAAATTCATCTTTTGTATAGAAACCCATCGTTTTAGATAAAAATTTTATTTTCTTCGGTAAAAAACTTCCTAATTGTAAATTCAACTATTTTGTTAAAAATTTATCTTCTTTGTTCGAAAATTTAACTGTTTTGTTGAAAATTCATATCTTTTTATAGAAAATGGATCTTTTTTTAGTTTAAAATTCCACTATTTTGTTGAAATTGCAATATGTTTGGACCTAAAATCTTGAGCAAGTCATATTGAATTCAATGTTACCTAAACATTTATTTGGTTTAAAAGAATTTATTTCCCTGTTTTTATGAAAAATCACCCTATTTCCCCTGGTTTGAGAGGATTTTGGGCTGTGAAGTCTGTTATTATTATACCCTAAAGGCGAAAATAGAATGCTTCAGCACACTGATATATTCGTCATGAACCTCATTTAAAAACAAAACGTGAGAAAACGTAGAAAAACATCATTTTTTTCCAATGTCACTTCATAGAGTGACAACGGGACAATAATTGTAGTCATTATTATAAGTTTCATTGTTAGAATTCAGGCATTACTTATACTTGATGAAAAGGAAGGATTTTAAGGTTGTATCTCAAGTTAAAAAATGAGCATTGTTTAAAACGATTTATAAAATCATCGCATTGTTTATTTAATAATACTTATTTATATTTTTATGATTCTTCTTTCTTTTTAGGTAAAAATAGAAATTCTGATGTAATCCTAATGTTTTAGGCCTTATTTTATTCCTTGAAAGATTATCTAGAAAGCTCTAGTAAACTTTTTTTTTTAATTATGAAGTATACAATCATTATTTTTATAAACAATAGTTTTCTTCAATAAAAATTTTTTAAATAAAAACGTACCAAAGAGGTTTGTAGAGAACCTTTCAAGGAATGAAATGACCCCTACAACATTAGGGTTGAATAAGTATTGCAACGTTTACCTAAACAGAAAGCAAAAACATAAACCCCGAAATAAATATTGTTAAATAAACAATTTTAACCTGAAATATTTTTTTCTAAAGTTTACCTTAGTTCCCTTTCAAAACTATTTACAATTAACGATGGCAATGTGTTGCTCAATTTTATAAATAATTTTTAACAATGCTTATTTTTGAAACAAGAACTTAGGGGAAACCTACCTACAGTGGATAGTACAACCTAGAGTGGATAATAATTAATTATAAATAATAGTGTATGTACTATAATTTATTTAAATAATTGAATAGATAAGGCACTATATTAATGAATGAAAATGAATATTAATTATTTTTCTTCTATTTGTGCTCTTAATTGGTGATTATCCACTGTAGATTGCATTATCCACTGTAGGGAGGTTTCTCCTATACAATAAATAAAATCTGGTTTAATCATACGATATAATTGAAACAAGGAAAACTTGTTGTAAAAATTGTTTCTAATAATTGCAAGCATTTCCGGGAACAAGTACTTGATATCGCGAACGTCCAAAGGTTCCAACCAACACAAGGTCGGACTTCCAGTTGTAAGATTTTTTTGCCGTTTTCAAGTGGCCTTGAAATGCAACCTTGGAAAGGGGAATACCAGCAGATAAAAACAAATATATGTACACCATCTACGGAAATTATTACCAAAGAAACAAAGAAAAAGCATAATTTATTATGGGTAATTTAACGGGGTTGCTGCAGGTCAAGGAATTCCAGAAAGTCAGGGAATGTCAAGAAAAATCTGACAGAGTTCAGGATTTTTTTATGAATTGAAGTTGAAGTTAATTTGACTATTTTGTTGATAACTCAACAGTTTGGTTCAAAGTCATTCTTTTTGGTTGAAAATTCGTCTTTTTGGGTTGAAAATTCATCTATTTTGGCAGAAATTGCATTTTTTTTGTGTCAAAAATCACAATTGTTTGTTTGAAAATTTATCTTTTCATAATTTCATAATTCCTTTTTTTTCTTGTAGAATATTAATATTCTTGGTGACTTATTCATCTTTTCGGTAGAAAATTTCACTTTTAGGTTGAAAGTTCCTAAAATTCAAATGTTTGGTTGAAAATTAATGTATTTTGTTCAAAATTTATCTCTTTTAATAGACAATTTATATTTTTGATAGAAAATAATTTATTTGGGTGAAAATTAGTTTTTTTATTGAAGAATAATTTTTTTAACCGAAAATTTAACTATTCCATTTCATGTGGAAAAATTGTTCCATTTAAAATTCCGTTTAAAATTCATCTGCTTGATTTGAAAATGTAACTATACGGGTTGAATATTCCTAAAATTGAAATATTTGGTTGAAAATTCATGTATTTTGTTCAAAATTATTTTTTTTTCTGGTAGAAAATTAACCTTTTTGGTTGAAAATTTATTTTTTTAGTTAAAAATTCATTTCCTTAATTGAAAATTTAACTATTTCAGTTTTTGTCGAAAATTGATCTTTTTTGATAGAAATTAAAAATTTTTGGGTGAAAATTTATCTGTTTGAAGATTTATTATTTTTCTTTCATTTTTTTTATTCGTTAATTTTTTTTTTTGAAAATTAAGTTTATGCTTTTTGCTCATTGTTTACTAAAATAACTCTTCTAAAATGATTCAATTTAAAAAAAAGGGTTTTTGGCTCCATA
>JAABKJ010008823.1:0-11355 GCA_011634705.1 Andricus grossulariae
CCAACCATGTACTCCGTACTCTTTAAGGACTTCCCAAAGTTTACTTCTATTTACCTTGTCAAATGCTTTTTCTAGGTTAACAAATGCACAGAAAACTTTCTTTCCTGCTCTCAAGCTTTTTTCTGTGATTTGTCTTAAGCTAAATATTTGATCTGTGCATGATCATCCTGGCATAATTCCACTTTGGACTTCCCATATCTTTTCTTCTGTAATTTTCATTACCCTACAAATAAGTATTTTTGAGTATATTTTACTTACTGTACTTAATCAGCTAATAGCTCTGTAATTATTGCAGTTGCTTTTAACTCCCTTTCTTTTGTATATTGGTACAATAATCGCTTTTCGCCAATCGTCTGGGACTTCTCCTGTCTCGATACATAGATTTATCAATTCGCACTACCTGTGAGGTATGTACTCGTCACAGTATTTAAGCATTTCAGTGCTAAGACTGTCTACACCAGCATCATTTCCGTTTTTTAAGTCCTTAATTATATCTCTAGCCTCAGTGAGACATACTTTTTTAATTGGGTTTTCTAATGCATTATGTTCTATGTCGCAGTTCTGTTGCCCTATATCTTCACCTCCTAATAATTCTATAAAAGTCTTTTAACGCATCTACTATCCCGTCTGTATCATATAGTATTTCACCTTTGCTGTTTCTCGTGCTGACAAACTCCGTACCTTTACTTTCCTTCATCTTTTCAAATAATAGTTTCAAGGTTACTTTAAAGTCGTTTTGTAATTTCTTGTTGGGCTGCCGCAATTTCATCATTTCACCATGCATCACCAGATTTTCTTTCTATAACCGCCATGCCACACACTTCAGTCGTAGTTTTAACAATAATAACCCGTAACATAGTCCAAGCGCTATCCATATCTTTATTGCTTCTAAGCGCCTCCCAAATTGCCTTATCTATGCGTTCGTTTATCTTATTCTGAAAATCTATTCGCACTTCCGGTTACTGTAAATATTCAATCTTGATTCGCGTTTGTTTCGTTTTTTTTTTGTTCTCTTTCTTCTCTATCCCCGCCCTAAGTTTATTTTGGAGACTAGATCAGTATTGCATTCGGAACCTCTCATGACTCTTGTATCTTTAACTAGTTCCCTTATTCTTTCATCCGCAATAACAAAGTCAATTATACTGCGGTTGTTTCCTTTAGACCAGGTGTACGTGTGGATCATTTTATGTCGAAACCAAGTATTTACAATAAATAGGCCCTTTTCTAAGCATAAGCTAACTAATTTTTCACCGTTACAATTTTTTCTTGTTGGATCCCCAAAGTTATCTAGCACCCTTTCTGTATCTGTATCCTGACGTTGGACGGCGACCAATCCGTTCATATCTCCTAGCAGAATTATTCTTTCACCTTGATCGCAAGTACTTATTGTATCATTTAAAATGTCCCAGAAGGCTTCTTTTGACTTCTCTCAAATCGCTATCAACTGGGGCGTAGCACTCTATGATAAATAATCTTCTGATTCCTACCTTCATTCTAGCCCAAAACAATCTGGGAGACACAAAATCATGATCTTTGAGATGCTGTCTTGCTTTTTCATACATAATAAAACCGACCCCTTGACCGCCATGTGATTCACTGCCTACTCCTGACCTTATTTCAAAACCGCCTTTCAACACCCTATTTTCTATGTTTCTACTTTCGCAACCCTATTTCTTCGTCTCAGGTACACATAAAATATCTAGTTTCCTGACGTACATACTATGCATAGGTTCTCGTAGTTCTCTTACCTTAAGATCATTCACTCCTCAAGAATTCCAAACACCCAGTCTCTATTCATCGCCTGAAACGCGACCTTTACGTTTACCGTGTGTATGCATTTCGTCAATCAAAGTTTCAGTCCATTCCGAGGATATTTTATTTTTTGTATTATTCATTGTTTAGATTGTACAAATGTACACCTAACTACCACCTTTATGTGCGAAATTCGTTTTGCGAGTCGAAATCATGTCCAAGTTAAGTAGTGATTTGTCGTATGGTAGAGAGTCTAGTTGTAACGTCAGTCCCACCAAAACTTCTGTTACTGGGGAGGTGAGGGGGGAGGACAGATTATTAGGTGGAAATTATTCCGTGAATATTCCTGAAGAGGTGACTAAACTTTAATTTACAAAAAGTTTAAAAAAGTACTTCATTTTTTTTATTTTTTCGAAAACCACGATTTCCCCATTTAAAACCTCATTTTAATTTCAAAAGCCCGGGGACACGGGTTAATGTTATTCCCATATTTTCGTGAAAAATCTCTCCATTTCCCCTGTTTTGAGAGCTTGCATTTTCGGTGGTGAGGTCTGATATTTTAATATTTTTCATTATTCTTGATTCATTACCGGAGTATATAGTTCACTGCACGGTCACGTAGGAATATGGCCAACTGAACTTACTAGAACCGTGAAAAAAGCAGAATAAATGTGAAATTTCTGTTAAGCCAGCGGCCACGTTGCTTTCAGACGGCCCCTTGCTTATAAAGGAAAATAATTTGGGTTTTAAGTGAAATTTTCCAGAGATGAGCCGCTGTTGCGAGAAAAGTGAAAAATATACCCTAGGGATATGTAGTTGATCCCTACACTCGAAAGTCTTGTTCTCTTTGCAGAAAGACAGTAGATAGCTCGTTTTTCGAAAATGAAATTTAAATATTTAAAAGTCTGGAGTTCTGGAAGAGAACGAGTGATGTTAGCAGTGAGCAAACTGCCGAAGACAAATATTACCAAACCTCCCTCAGTGAAGATACACATAGATTGTTCTAAGTACATACGTTTGACTGAACTTTAAACAACGACTATGGAACTACTGACTCTGCATTATCTGGTCCTACCTTCGAGGATCGATAAATACACAACACTTTTTTATTCGATTCCTCGTTTTGCATCACGAATACGTTTCCGCTACTACAGTAGGATTTCAGCAGACGGCGGTGTTTCTTTGATTCGAGTCCTCATTAAAATCTCAATATCAAAACCTGTCCTGCGCAGCAGCTCTCATTTTAATATTTAATGTACCGCCTCGAGGGAAACAAAACGTCTTACGTTGATTCGTCGACTTCTTTGTTCAATTAAGGCATGATCGAGCGCGTTCCTTTTGCCCTCGATTTCCTTTTCTATATGAAGCTGAGATTGCAAACAAGAATTTTATTAACAGACATCCAGTCCACAAAATCTCAAGTTCAATAAAAGAACAGACATTTTGCATCAAAGCTAAGTGCACTCTTAAAAAAAATCTGTGTATTTTAATACTCGGCATATGAAACAACCCTATAGCGGAAAAAAGAAAGCAATTTTTTATCCCGTAATGGAACGAATCTACTTCTTCTTTTTTCATTCAATATTCTGGGTATTAGAAACCTGGTCCACGGTTAGCTGCTACCAGTTTTGACTGAAAGGGACCGTTCAAAAACTACGTTACGCTATTTTGAACACTTTTTCCACCCCTTCCCTTCTTTGTCTCAGATCATCACACAAATCTTGAATTCCCCAGGGCGACGACACAAATACGAACACCCCCATCCCCATATTTCATTCAATACAAAACGCTTCAGATTTCAAAAGGCCAAATATATTGCATTTTCAACCAAATAATTGAATTTTCAAACAAAAAATATTAATTTTCTACCATAAGAGATAAATTTTCAAAGAAAGAGTTGAATTTTTAAGCTAGAAAGTCAAATGTTTCGGGAAAAAGTTGACTTTCAAACCAGAAAAGATGCATTTTCAACCAAGAAAGATAATTCTTCAACTAAATACTTGAATCTTCAACAAAAAAAGTGAATTTTAGACCAACTTTACAATCCAAAAGGACACATTTTCAAAAAATAAGTTGAATCATCGAACAAAAAAGATTACTTTTAAAGCAAGTAGTTGAATTTGAGAAAAATTAGTCAAAGTTTCGTAACCTATTGAAAAGTTAATTAAGTCGTTCAAACCTCCCCCTCCCCTTCACCTCCTACTGTACCCTATCTCCTCTTAATTCCCCCCTAATTTCACATCATCGCCTCTCACTTCTTCATCCCTGATTCCCCTTTACACCCTCTACTTCTCAGCCTCTTATTTCCCATACTTACCTTCCCCTCACGGTTTGTATTTAAAACCGAATAGTTAAACTTTGAAGCAAAAGGACGAATTTTCTATCCAAAAAGAAAAATATTCAACAAAATAGTTAAATTTCAAACAAAATAATTAAATTTTCAACAAAATTGTTGAATTTAAAAAAAAATGACTAAATATTCACCAAAATAGTTAACTGTTTAATTAAAATGATGAATCTTCAATAATAAAAATTAAATATTAATAAAAAAGTTATACTTTTACCCAAGTAGTTAATTTTTCAATTTAAAAAGATCCATTTTCAACAAAATAATTGAAATTTCAACCAAATAAGAGCTCTATTTTTAAGGAGAAAAGTAATAGTTTATATTTCATCCGAAAAACATTTTTATTTTAAAACAAAAACAGTTTGATATCAGCAAAAAAGACCAATTTTCAACAAAAGAGTTGAATTTTCAACCAGGAAAGATTTTTCTGTCTAGATAGAAAAAAAATGTCAGCCGAATTATTGAAATTTCAAGCGAAGAAAACTAATGAATTACCAATAAATGGCTTATGAAAGTCAAGCAGAATAAAAAATATATATTTGAAAATAATATTTGGCGACGTGAAAATTAACATGCCGAAATTTCGGTACAAATAGACACTTTTCCAGGTCCGGCTAATCGTACCGAAATTTCGGTACACGTAACCTCGGCCTTATACTTACGAAGATTTTTGTAGAGTTCAAAATAAATTTAACAATGTTGATATCAAATAATAATAAATAATTAAGTGGGTCGAAAAAATATAATTTTACAAATCACAAACAATGTCATCCCTAAAAGTAGTGCATTGAAACCCCGATGAAGTATATTAAATTTTGAATCGATCGATTTTAGTCTAGCTAACGAGATAATTATGTTTTAATATACACATGTAAATAACTTTTATTTTGTGCGCCCATGAAAACATAAAAAAAAATGTTGGAACTTGAAAGGTTTTTTGGGATCAAAATAAACACACCAAAAATTTCAGATACTACATTCGAACTCCAAAGATACGAGCTCCAAAGATACGACCACTCCACAGATACGAGCGTCCCGACTCCAAAGGAGCGAGCCAAATTTTTTCCCACCCTAGCCGAGAGTAAGGCGCGCGCGAACGCGCGCTGCTTTGAATTCGACGTTTGTTCATTGCGAATTGCATACGCGCGCATGCGCGTAGTAGGCCTGTGTGCGTTTTCACGCATTACCCCCGAAATCTAAACGTAGCAGGAGTGGGAGCCCCTTTCACGCTCGTATCTTTGGAGTCCATGAATCCCGAGATTCTCGTATCTTTGGAGTTTAAGTGCATTTGCAGTTTACAATTCTTCAGTTTTAAAGATGTATAAATAAAATTTTTCAAGTAATGGTGATTTTGATTTAACTTTCCAAAATTAAAAACTTTTCAATTTTAAAGATTTACAATTCAAAGTTATAGAATTTTGAACAGTTTAATTTGAAATTTTTGAGGTAATTATTTTTATATACAATCTTCAGAATGAATTTGAAATTGTAAATCTATAGAATTGAATAAATTTCAATTGTAAACATAACAAATTGAACTATTGAAAAAAAATCAAATTAACGTACATATAAAATATTGAATGTTCAAGATTT
Source organism: Andricus grossulariae (assembly GCA_011634705.1). NCBI lineage: Eukaryota > Metazoa > Arthropoda > Insecta > Hymenoptera > Cynipidae > Andricus > Andricus grossulariae. The sequence goes on from JAABKJ010008823.1 coordinate 5,693, forward strand.
ATATTTTACAGGTATGTTGATTTTCTCAGTTTTCTTGATAGTTAAATTTTGATAATTTACAATTGAAAAATCTTCAATTTTAACAATTTGCAATTTAAGATTCTTCAATTTTGAATATTTGAAGACTTTTCAATATTTAAAGTATATAATAGAAAATGATGATTTGTAATATATTCAATGCTGTAGATTAAAAATGTTTAATTCATCTTGAAGATTATAATATAATAATGTTTCTCAATTCTTTCAATATTGTTTGGACTGTAAATCTTACAATAAATATTTATGTCAATATTCATCCAGGAATTGGAATTAGGTACTTTATCGTTAAATAATCTAGCGAACAACAAATAATAAACAATTTCCCCATAAAAAAAAAAATAAAAATTCTATACGAGAATATTCCCTGATTTAAAATTCTCGAGGTAGGCAAGTCACGTGACTAGTTTTCCCGCCGTCGCCATTTTACGAGTTTACGTCGTTCGGCCGTTGCCGTTTTCGCATCGAGCTATTCAATATGTAAACAACGATTTTAATCGTTTCCCTAACTGCGAAACATCCAAGAAAAATTGAGATTGTGAAAATGAACAAGTGTGGTGCACGCGTCAAGTAACGACTTCATCATCCATCGTTTCTTGTGATTTTATTCCGTTGATAGGCGAATAATTGAAAATCTATATCGGACTGAGTAGCGTCCTGTAAACTCTATTTGTTAGACAACATTCGAAAAAGGGAAAATTTGTGGATTTCGAGGGGGGACTGATTGTTTTTTTGGATATGTTCGTGAATTGTTTTAATATTGACGTTCATGAGAAAGAGTTTGTTGTGACTTTGCGCGAGGAAAAGGCGTGTCAAACTTGTAAATATTGAAGGGTCGACTGCGTAACTAAACATCAAGGTTGTGCAGTTACGCGTAACTCTAGGTTTTTGAAGTAAAATACCTAAGTGAAGTATTTTACGTAGAAAACAGGGAAAACACCTAGTAAATTATGTGACAAGATGGCGGACCTGCAGAAATGTGCATAACCTCACTTTTTGGAAATTCTGGTATCGGCATTCGTAAGAGTTTTTTTTCAATGCCTATAGTGTTAATTAAAAAATAATAATGACAATCAAAGCGAAACAACAGCAAAAAACACGCCGGGCTTCCATACATTCCATCAGAAATGTGCAGTTACGCGTAACTGGAAGTTTTTTTACGTACAATACCTAAAGGAGGTATTTCACGTAAAATACCTCGAATATGTAAAATACATGTAGAAAACCTCTGATTGGCTGTCTGGCTCAAGTTTTCAATTTCCAGCCTCAGAGGTGGCGCCCTCATATACAGAATAAGATGTAATTTACATCATGTAGAAAACTGATGACGTAAAATACCAGGTAAATTACCGTAGAAACCCAAGTAAATTACCACGAGTATTTTACTTACTTATCCCTGCTAAACATGGAATACGACTTGGAATCAAGCTCTACGATTCCAATGGGGGCGCCTTTTGTTACTGCGCTTGCGTTCGGGCCACGCACTGGCTGGCCGCAGTTGGCGCGCAATTCAAAATTTGAATTAAAATTAATTTTTATCAGAATACATAAAAAACATTAAAAACATTATGAACAATTATTTTGGATTACTTTTTTCACAAATTTCTTCTGAATTTGAATGTTTTGTGAAATATAAGTTATTCTTCGGAAGTCATAGAAAATAAACTGTTGTTTAACAAATATATGTGCAATACATTTTTTTCGTATCTAAAATCAGAAGTTGTACAATTTATATACATTCTTGTGGCTTGTTCAATAATTATTTATTTAAATTACAATAATGGGTTTTAATTCCAATTTTGAATTGCGCGCCAACGGCGGCCAACCAGTGCGCTTTAAATTTAAAACTGCTGAAAATTGAAAGATGAATTTACAACATTTGAAAATTAAATTGATAATTTTCTTTCATTTTCAACTTTCTTACATTTTTAATAATTGTTGGGAATTCAATTCTTTCCGACGAAAAACACTAACATAATCTAAAATTGTTCAAATATTCTAAATGTTGTTCAAATTATAAGGATTTTTGTTTAAAAATACTAATTTAACATGGATTTTGTTTAAAAGTACTGATTTAACCTAAAATTGTTTAAAAAAATATGAATCTTCTCTAAAAACTAATAATTATGTGATGAAAATGTCTATTTCCGATGAAAAACTTCAACAGAATCCAAAATTGTTCAAGCTTGTAAATTCTATTATTTTAAATAAAAATCAATGGATTTAAATCTAATTATTTTTGTTCAAAAATACCAATTTCAGGTGAAATACATCAACACAACCTAAATTTTTGGAAAACTTGTAAATATTATTTGAAATTAGGGTTGCTACCTAGGCCGGTTTATGCCGTTTTGACCGGCTCAAACGTCTTGAAGCCTGGATGCCTGCCCAATCGCGTAAAAGCCGGCGGAACTCGCGAAATGCGTCTACGAAAGTACAAACTTAAATATTGTTAGAAAACATGTTTAACTTTAATTTTTTTTTCAAAATTATATCAACAACATTACAAAATAAAAATAAAGTTGAAGGTATGCTATTTATATCGTAGCATGATACTTATAAACATGGTATTGAAAACGATTTTTACAATCCCCCCTCACCCCGGTAAAACTAGCTGCCGGCTGAAGTCCGCGAGAAAGGTAGCAATCATATTTGAAATCGAATAGTTTTTTATTAAAAATACTAATGATTTACAAAAAAATGAAAATAAAATAGCTTAGAATTGGAAATCTTTTTCAAAATATTCTAATTCATCAAGTTTGATGGAAATTATTCTTTAAATGTTTTCTATTGAAAATTGTCGCCAATTATTAAGGTTTTTAATTCCAAATTGTTTAATTTTGAACAATTTATGGAAAGTCTCTACTTTTTAGATTTTGAAGTGTGATTTTTGGTGTTGTAAATTTATATTCGGTCAAGTATCAGAAGGCTTTCTTTTTAAAATTATGCAATTTTGAATGATTTAAATTGGAACATAATAATTTTTATTTTTTCTAACATAACATTATTCTAATTTTAACCTTTTCTATATTTCAATTACTTATCTATAAACGATTTTAAATTGAACAATTTTGAACAATGTAAATATGAAACTTCACGTAGGTTTAGTTTTGGGATTTCAGTTCACGTTAGCGTAAGTATAACACTAGTCTAAAAAAATGTTTTCTTTTATATGGAATAACCTCGTAAATGTCGCTCCTAAGAGTAAGTTGTCTATACAATAAAATAAAGATATAACTTTTTTATAAAAAAGGTTCTCATCGATATTTATAGTGCGCAATTAATCTCTTTGTTTTAAAATTAATTATTTTCTTGAAAATTCTTCTTTTTTCAATAAAAATGAATGGTTTTTAATTAAAATTGCACTATTCCATTTTTGGATGAATCTTTTTAAGTAGAAAATTCAAGTATTTGTTTAAGACTATGGATATTTTGTCGAAAGTCCCTCTTTTTTTAGTAGAAAATTAATCATCTTGGTTCAAAATTCATCTTTTGCGTTAAAAAGTCATCTATTTGGATGAAATTGCAATATTTTTACTGAGTAAAATTTTTAAACTGACTATTTGAACGGAAATCAGCTGTTTGGCTGATAATTCATTTTTCCTAGTTGAAAATTAAGTTTTTATTGAAAATTTATCTTTCCGAGATTAAAAGTCAAATTTTGTCTAAAACATTTGCATTTTTAACTTAAAAATTTAACTTTTTGGATTCAAATGTAATTGTATTTAATAACACAGAAAAACACAAAGAAGTGTGTGGAGCCAAAAAAGCGACTGCATCTTTTCTGGAGAGGAATGCGAAAGAAATATGTACTTAGTAATTTCTACTATTTCACAAGATATACATAAATTGTTTAGTACGACGCGCGAGCGTTCAGAGCGTGTTGTGGGCCAGCCTATTTGAAAGAATAGTTATTTTTGGCTTGAAACACTCATTTGATTTCAGGCAATTTTTATATTAGTAGTTTGATATGAAGAATGGGATGTATTAACTCTGCGCCATCGTACATAGGTCGATTTCGTCCCAAGCGAAAATTCACTTTGAAATTGCTGGCAAACCGAAAAGGGACAGGGTGCAGCACCCCCTCATAAAAAAAACTTAGTACAGATACGGACCTGCACGCGCAGTCGGGTCGCCCTCGGCTAGTCATGAACTTTTTAGCGGGACAAAAACGACCCAGTGCGAACGGCGTGTGGGTAAAAGTTGCGGTTTGAAAGTTTTGTTTTTCTCAATTTATTTATTTCTTTTTCAGTCTTTTAGTGTTAGTTTCCATTTAAAATCACTTGTATGCATAAAAATAATATTATTTTTGCAGTAAAAATCGTCGTCAATATTATTTTTCATAAAAATCCACCATTTCCCTCTCCTTGCAATTGTGCATTTTCAAACGCTGCAATATTTATACTTTTTGTAGTAGGAACGAATTCAAAAGAATTCCAAAGAATTCCAGGAATTCAAAAGAACTAAAAGAATTCGTAAGAACTCGAAAGAATTCTAGAAATTCAAAAGAATTCTAGGAATTCAAAAGAATTCTAGGAATTCAAAAGAATTCTAGGAATTCAAAAGAATTCTAGATATTCAAAAGAATGCTAGGAATTCAAAATAATTCGAAGAATTGAAATTTTTAATTTTAGGTCGTTTATTGTAATCGTAAGTGAGGTAAGTGTCCCCGTAATCGCGAAAGTCCCAATAATCGTGTAACTTGATTAATGTATTGCTAAAAAATATGATAAAAGTAACATTTAGAAGAAAAAAATAACATTTCTTTTTAGCATTTTATAGTATGAAACGGAATTTAAATTAATTCAAAGTAGACAGAAAAAAAGAAAATTTGTGTCACCATTACTGGTACTAAGATCATGATTACTGGGATGTTTACCCAATTAGGGGTCGTGCACATAATACGTCACACATTTTTCTTTTGTTTATGTCATTGTGTTCTTTTGGCTTCGAGGCAATTTTATTCTCGTCTTTATTTGAACAAAGGAAAAACCTGTGACGTAACATGTGCACGACCTCTTATTGAATTTTTAATGCAAAGAATTCAAAGCATTCAAAAGAATTCAAGGATTTCAAAAGAACTCAAAGAATGCAAGGAATTCAAAAGAATTCTAGAAATTCAAAAGAATGATAGGAATTCAACAAAATTCAAGGAATTCAAAAGAATTTAAGATATACAAAAGTATTCAGGGAATTCAAAAGAATTCTAGAAATTCAAAAGAATTCAAGAAATTCAAAGAACTTATAAGAATTCTTATTGTTCTTATCGTAATTTTAAGTAAGGTAAGTGTCCCAGTAATCGTGAAGGTCGCAATAATGGTGTAGGTCCCAATAATTGTGTAACTTGGTGAATGTATTGTTAAAAAATATGTTGAAAGTAACATTTAGAAGAAAGAGATGATATTCATTTTGAGCATTTTATAGTATGAGATGGAATTTCCATTAATTCAAAGTGGACAGAAAAGAAGAAAATTGGCGTCATTATTACTGGTACTAAGATCACGATTAATGGTGAGATGGTCCAGCCTTTTCTCAAAATCTTATAACATGAAAATAAGTATAACATATAAAAACAACTATCGAATTTTATATTTAGAATATTAAAGGACGGGCGACAAATAAAATAG
>JAABKJ010008824.1:0-11355 GCA_011634705.1 Andricus grossulariae
GAGTGTCCGCATTGGCAAAACACACGACAACAAATCTAGGACAAAACAGACCTGCTTCTCATCCTCATCGCGGGAGTATTGAAGTAGGCTGAAATCTCGGTCCAGTGCCGTAGCGCGGAGGACCCGTGTTAGGGGATGTGAGGAATTCCTCCCTCATAAGAATTACTGGTGCAGACCAAGGTATCGCTCCAAGGCTACTGAGTTCATTCCCAAAGCCTAGGGAAAGTGATCCGGGGTCATCCCCGGCTCTGGAGGCATCCAAGGTTTCCAGCCAGTTTCCGGGACTATCGGAGACAGTAAAAGGAAAGACGGGAACCAGATTCAAATACGAATCTCGATTCTTGATTTTGATAGCGAAAGCGACCAAATCCCAGTTTTCTGAAGGCCTTACAGAATTCCGAAATCCCTCGTTGATAAAAGAGATGAGGCAAGGTCATAAATAACAAACAAAAATACCCTACGAATTATTCCTAATTCTTAAAATTAACCTAAATATGCCCTCACTCCCCATTACCACATTTCAAATAATTCCCGACTCCTCAATTCCTCTTCCCACTCGCAACACTTCCCGTACTTCAACTCCAGTAATTTCCCCTACTTCCACTCCACTTATTTTCGCTCGCTTCACCTCCCCTCATTTTCACCACTTCCCCTCCCCTCATTTCCCCTCGCTTTCCTTCCTGGGAAGAAAGTACGACGGACGGACACCCGACCGAAACAAGCTTATCAGGATCCTTTTACAATGAGGCCATATAAATTCTAATACGGCCAAGTATTTCAACATTTACAATGGCTGGAAGTAGTTACTGAGAGTCGGACTTTTTAACTTTGTCTCGCAGGACTCACACAGCCCCTGGTTCAGGGATATCTCCCTCCCGAGGCGCTATATTAATCTTATCACCAAACTTCGTACGAGATCAATCCATCAAATATATAATCAAACCATCTAATATGGGAATTCACTTATCCGGATTTATCACATTGTAGGCCATCATTCTTAGACTTCTTACATGAGCGACGCCCAGATCTCTCCACGGAGGACTTTGACATATTTGATCTGGTTGTGGACCGTGATATGGATATCGCACGTGCTATGGGTCTATTTTTGTTTTGAAACTCCATAGTCATGTGATTACTTTATTGTTCCTTTTCTGCATTTGACTGGACCTCGAGTGTCCTCTTCATTCTGCCGAGATTACTGTCGCAGAGAAGAAATGATTCTGGACGCCATCAGCTATTTTGAAGCCCGAACGAGGACATCCTAGACTCAATCTCATCTTAGCAAAACGCAATGACGAAATCATTCTTCTCACACAAATATTTGGCATTGCCAAAACATAAAAACTCAACAATAATTTCGTTTGTATAGTTTTGAATAGTTTACCAATCTTTGAATTAGTTCAAACTATGATATCTCTTCCCTTTACTCTTACCGAGAGCATTACAGGCATAAACTATTGATAACAAGAAGCCAGTGCCACAGTAGGAGAAGTCTCAACTACGAGGCAAGAAGAAGAAGAAGATGATGATGATGAAAAAGAACAGGATACTTTCTTTGCTGCCGCTGTCATTGACAGAACGCGTGCAACTTGACGCAATAAATCGTCATAATTACCCTTGAACATTTATTGTTTGATTTATGTAAGATTGTACTTCAAGTTAACGTTTATCGAAGATGTTTACACATAAATCGGTCTTGGGTCGTAGTTTAGGACGCATGTAATGTATTGTGATATTTTGGTTATCCCTACTTTCTGAAATCGACTTTTTTATATAGTCATGGTGAAAAAAGAGCGTGCAACTCGTGCTGAAGACCAGGCAATCGTGGCTCGTGTGCAAGTACATGCGTAGTACACATCTCCTGTGCGCATCCGACTAGTGCTGCGCATGCACACTCTTGACTATTAGCGGTATTTCGTAAAATCATTCAGAAAACTTTGAAAGCAATGTTCCAACAATTTTCCACATGAACATTCTGGGTTCGTTTAAGGAAATTTTCCTGCAATATTCCTAGAGAACGAAGTTTATGCGATGGAAATAATAGCAGTGTCTCTAAATTAAACGTAACTCTCAACATTATTCTACAAGCTTTCTTGGCAATAGCTAAACAATATTTTAGAGTAATATTCTTGCCTACAAAATCTAGAGAGAAAACTCAATTGGCCAACTTCATACGAAGATGTCAACAATACAATTGAAACAGCTTTTAACTGGTTTTTAGGCATTAATGACATTAATGATTTTTCATTTCTTTTTAACACTCTTTTCAAAGGCTCAACTCTTTTCAAAGAGAACTGAGCAGTGCAAATTATTATGAAAACTTTTTATTTGTTTTACGAAGAATTTACAAAATAAAATAAAACTCCAAATGCTATAACTCTTTGAAAAAAAAAGGTTTTTCAATGAAAGTACCAGAGCCTCCTTTTTTTTGTATGTTTAATAAGTAGTGAGCATTTAAAAAAATTGTTGATATGAACTTTTTCACTTGCGAATTCGGTTTTATACGGCCATACCATTTTAAAAGTAATGACCTTTACACAAGATTAACACTAATTAGAGAAGTTGATATTCTAAGGAGAAATTGTTTTTCGTGGAATATTTTACATTACCTCATCAGCATCAATAAGGCAAACTCCATCTTCTCTCAGGACTAATACACCGTGCAGCAAGCGGCGTCGTTTAGGATCAGGCGGTAGGGCAGAATATCGTTTCGCTTCGGCTTTCAGTAAAGCCAATGAAGCATCTACTGGAACTTTGGACGTTGTTGTGATTATACATGTTTCTCCATTTGCTGGATTATAACAATTTGTTCCGAACTCCTGCTTAATTTTCTCCTTAAGGTATTCCATTTTAGCAAACTCTCCATGTACCAGCATCACATTTTTAGGTTCGCAACTCTGAATCAACTGCATAATTCCTTTCGCGTCAGCGTGTGCTGAAAATGACAAGTACTCTACTGCCATTTTGACTTCTACGATCTGACGATTTTCAAATTCGATTCTTTTCGTGCCACTCAGAACTTTGTGTCCCACAGTACCTTGTACGCAAAATCCAGGCATGATTACCATATTAGCGTCATTTGGTGCCCATTTCTTGAAGATTTGTAGGGAAAGGCCAGCATGTAGCATTCCAGGAGTGGCGAATACGACCATCGCACCAGGATTGTCTATATAAGCCTTATCAAAGGGTTTTATATGTTTAAAATCGAACATATTTCGCTGCACAAAAGTCTTTTTAATTTTTTGATTAGTCCACGTGATGAACATTTTGTAGTAATTGTTAGCCTTCTCTGTTAGACCCAAGGCAAAGTAAACAGGGACTTTAAGATTCATTCTCTCCCAGTAGGTTTCCAGTAGGATGCATAACTCTTGTGCTCGGCCGAGAGCGAAAACCGGTATCAGCACTTTGCCGCCTCGGTCTATACATTCGTGAACCTAGAATTAAATTTTTTTAAATTACTTCTGCAAAAACTCAGCTCATTACAATGCAAACAAGTGGCAATTACTCATAGATAGTCAGGTGCAATCTAATCAAAAGCATCCGATAATACGTCAACTTATGACATGATGCAATACCGAAAAGGAACATGAAGACTCCTACAAAAGACGCAATTTATAATTCTAATTTATTTCATCTCGATTTGTTCCTGGAATATCTTGAGAGAACTGAGTGTAGGGGCTTTCCTATTGATTCCTGTTGAATCCAGAAAATACGATTCTTAAAAACCTAGAAATAGGGAAATTTCATAACTCAGAAAGCCTTTTTGACTTCGTACACTACGTACATTATTGCTGCACATTTATCACATCTAAATATTCCAAATAATACACTATATAATATAAATTTCTCTGAGCTAGACTGAATGATGAAAAGTCATGATAAGCGTCACTTTTATCGATTTCCATATTCACAATAAAAAACAAGGTTTACTGATAAAGTAACTGAGTACAATGACGTTTTATTGAAAACACTGAAAAACACCATAGGAAATTAGGAATATCCGAAATTTTTGGTGACTTCAATCAAGTAAGTATTCCATTGGACAAATACTCGATTGAAACAAAACAATTGAATGTTATTATAAGTTTGAAAAAATATCGTTAGTGAGCGTCAATCTCTGCCAATTATAATGATTCTTGTAGATCTCACAAAAAATATAGTTACATTCAAGGGGCCTTATCAGCATTATAAAATGGATGGGCAGTTTCCGGCCGCACGGTTGAATATTTTTGTCTGATTTTTTTGCATACGTCATCTACATATGGGTCTCTTTTGCGGCTAAGTCTCGCTTTTTTTTAAAAATGTTTATATTTGAAGTTATAAACAAAAAGGAAAGAACAATAGAAAAAAATGCAGTGAATCTCAGTACTAGCTCGGTCCGCATTGTCGAGATCTAGCCAATCGACCTTCCTCAAATTTAGGAGGCAGACTCCCCGGAACGCGAGTGGAGACTCGGGAGCGTATCGACATACCCGAAACGAATGACCCTTTCATTGTTATGAGATGCAGGCTGGTTGAAAAAACTGAAATTATGAAAGCATCGCGTGATTCAATTTTAATTAGCAGGAATAGTTTATTCATATAATTTCAAGAAAGTGAAAAAAAGATTCATGAAAATCGGATAATATTTGCAGTAATAATACACTGAGAAAAAAGATTACTTGATCCAAATAAATGTAGTACTGAATACGTCCAATCAAATATTTGTTTGATCGGAGAAAATTTTGCTTACTTCAAGGAATGATGTTTTTCGAACAAAAAACTCACTTTTGTTATAAACAAAATTTCTTTGGATCAAAAAAATAATTGATTGGACGTATTCAGTACTACATTTCTTTGAATCAAGTAATATTTTCTCTCAGTGTAGAAATGTTGAAGTGCACACGCTAGTATGGTAACATGCACCGCGGTATGGGAGGAAATGCATTTTTTCCGTTCAAAAGGTCAAACAATCGTCAAAGTCGTATTTTCTGAATTTAACATAATATTGAATGATTTCGAGGAGTAGTAAATTCTGTTAAAAACGTCGTGTCATTGTTTAAACAATTTTTTCCTTCAAGCAGTTTTCTATTAAAAAATGTGGATCAATAATATAAAATATTACACATAGAATTATTTTATTGTATATTTTTTGTGTCTATTTTCATAAAAAGTAAACAATATACAATTGCTATAAAAAAGTTTTGTAGCGACATCTACAAATGAGCGATTTTATCAAAGTTGGACTCCTCCGAATCATTTAAGATAATTCAGATTCTGATTTTTTGTCATGGCAGGTAGATATAAATTGCAGCATGTATGTGTATTTTGGTCTTAGGTGACCGATTTATTGATCTGGAAAAATGAATCACTAAATTACCTTTTTTTAATACATGAAAAATTCGAGACATTTAAGATTACAAGAATATACAATAAGAATGATGTAATGTTAATTTTTAGATAGAATTAGTGACAGAAAATCTGTCTCAAAAAAATTTGAAGCAATTTCAGTGCAAGGAAAAGTATTTTGTAGGCTGAAAAGGCCACAGTTTTGTATTTACTTACTTCATTTGTTTACGATTTGTATTTTAACATATATAATTGAACATCTATAATTGAACCTATGTTTTTTTCAATAATATCTGCAGCAATTTAAATGATAAAGGAACATCTGAAATTGAAAAAGCACAAATTCGACCATTTTCAAAACAAATTGCATATAACGTTCTATAAAAAAATTGTCACTGACAATGACTCTCACGATAATTCCAACTATTTCCTGAGAAGAACATACTTTTTTCAATAAAAATTACAATATTGTTCAATACATACGAATCGTTATATTTAAAATTAAATCATAACAACTGTTCTTTGTGAATTTTACATAAAAACAGTTACTGCAAATCTCTCTCACAACCATTCGAAGCAGTTTCAGTCAAAAAAAAAAATTTTCTCGGACAAAGTTTTATGCTTACTTATTTAATTTGCTTACAAAATGAACAACTGTTGTCTTTGAACACACATAATCAAACATGTATCACTTTTCCCAATATCTACATAATTTCAGATAATGAAGGAAGAAACAAATTCCAATTTTTGGCAAAAAATTGTTTGCAACATTTGCAATTGGTGATGTTTCATAACAATTGAGACTAACAGTCACTCTCACTATAATTTAAAGCATATTCATCTGCAAAGAAATATTTTTCCTAATGTCATTTGTTTAGAACAATTAAAACAGACAAACATCAAATTATTTGCATTCTGGGAGTACTCTTGCCTCGATTTAAGATGATTTTGAGTAGATGCAAACCGCTATTGAAGAGTAAATAATGATTTTGTGAAAAATCTCGATTTTCTCATACTTTAAGTAAACATATAATAAATAAACAAATGAAAATTCAAGAATCTCTGACCAAGGTGCTCTTGAAAATTTAGTGCCCTTCAATTTAAAAAAATTTAATTACGGATTGGGGCAAATTTGAAGGCTGTAGACCTTTTGAACGAAAAAAATGCCTTTCCTCCCATACTGTGGTGCATCTTACCATATTAGCGTGTGTACTTCAACATTTCTATTATTACTGCAAATAGTATCCGATTTTCATTAATATTTTTTTCACTCTCTTGAAATTATATAAATAAACTATTTCTGCTATTTAAAATTGATTCATGCGATGCTTTCATCATTTCAGTTTTTTGAACCGGCCTGCATCTCATAACAATGAAAGGGTTATTCTTTTCGGGTAATTCGACACGCTCCCGAGTCTCCACTCGCGCATCCATTTTATAATGCTGATAAGGCCCCTTAAACGTTGAACGTTGCAATGTTAATTTTTATTGTTCTAATTAAAAAATTTCTGTTTGCAAGTGAAAATGTTGAATTTTTATGTGTAAATGTGAAATAAAAATGTATTCAATTAGAAAAAAATCGAGTATGTTGAGGAGATATTTAGAAGTTTTTAAATAAAATTTTGAAGGTTTGAAGGATTTTGGAAGGTTTAAGAAAATATAAATGTTTTCTTAATACTCATGGAAAAATTTTTTATGATTTTAATTTTGAAAAATTAATTGGAACAGAATATTTAGGAATATTTTAAAACGAAAGCAAATTTCGAGGAATAAATAAAAATTGAATAGTTATAAATTTGGAAAAAATTAGAATAAGTTTAAGAGATATTGAGAAGTTTCGAAAAATGTTCAAGAATAATCGAAAATTTGTGAACATTCCGAAAAATGTAAAATAAAATGTAGATTTTTGAAGATTTAGAAATAAAATGATGTAGCTTTTTAAGAATATTGAAAGCTTTCAAGATAATAAATTTTTTCTTTAAGGTTCCTGGGAAAATTTAACGTGATTTTTTAGCAAAAAAATATAGTTTCAATAGAATGTTTTAGAAGATTTCAAAACAAATTTGGAGGTATAAGTATCAATTGAAAAATTATTCATTCACAACGACTTAACACTAAAATAATTTAACTTCTAATTTGAACTGTGCTCAATTTAAAAAAATTGTAATCGTTCAATTTTTAATTTTTCTAACTTAAAATTGTGTAAAACGATATAATTTTGAAAATTTATAAATTTGTTGATTTATTCTTTAACTTAAGAGTATTGAAAATAATAGAGTGCATTTATAATTAATACAAATTTTGATTCGTTAAAACAATTACTTCAATCAAATCATTTTTTAAGAACAAGAAAAAGTCTGCCTCAGCCCGGATTTGAAACGAAAATATGAATATCGCAAATAGTGGAAATAGACGCATAAATTTTGATGTTTAAAAATAATCTTTTCATAGATTATGCTTGACTTCGAAAATTTTATGAATATTTTATACTTGTTGATTAATGATTATACCATCATACACAAAACGCAGTTTGTAAATATGAAAACATGGTTTCTATTTAAACATTTGTAAATTATGTTTATAACATTCATGATTAATATATTTATATAATTTATAATAAACATTCAAGGCGAAGAAATAATTTTAAAATTATTATTAACCTCCCCCTTGAGAGTAGAGGGGAAGGGGAATTATTGGATAGCCCCCCCCTAAAGCCCTTCTCTGGATCCGCGCCTGATCTCGACGAGTCCTCGCCTTACGACTTGTTCCACAAACATTGGTGCTTGACAAAGAATGCCTCCCTGCCGTGGTACGGCATTTACGTTATTTTCTACAACACATGTTCAAAATGCGTAGATTTTCGAGTCTTTGTGAAGCCACTCGGACATTGCCGTTTTTGAACCGGAGAAAAGAACAGGGAACATAATTCGGTACCAGTAAAGAGAAGTCTTAAACACGAGTTTTTCTTCCAGATCGGAAAAAAGGCAACGTCTGGCTCGCTCCACACGCTCGAAAATCGGCCTCTTTCATGCATGTGTTTTGAATGCTTCCAGAATTAAGAAAATTTTATAAGGATCAAGGAATAGAAGCGTAATGGTAATTTTAACTAATTTTTGGATTTTTGTGTTTTTGCTTTCACGTAGACAACAGCTTCAATTCTTATTCAATTTTAATGATAAATAGCTGATTTCATTCCAATTTATACAAATTTATATTTTTTGATTCAAATGCAATAAAAAATTCAATTCCTATGCGGGAATTGAGTTGAAACGGGAATTAGCCTGTAATTTTGAGCACCAGAAAGTAGCGAATGCTTCTTTTTTCTCTCGCTCTTCATAAGAATGTGTTTATATTGATTTAACGCGCCGACGTTGTTCATGGATTTGCTGGATATAGAAAAGAGCCCATCGCGAAATTCGTGTGTCAACATTTTGTCTACTAAAAGCGTTAGACGGAAATGATCAAAATCTATGATAATTTCAAATTTTATTCCATCAAGGTATATGTGGACCCGTTGTATTGCGTAAACGATCGCGTGACAGTAAAGTTCAAATCTGTAATATTTTTACTCTTCAAGAGTCGTTCGCTGGATAAAATACATAACTTGCCTAAAAGCGTCGTCGTTCTGCTTTTGTAGCAGGATGGCACCAAACCCGCTTGTTGACGCATGTCAGTGCAGTTCTGTGCTAGCTTTACGAGAATAATGCGTTCAAAAGGGCCTACTTGTCAAATATTCTTTTATCGTTTCAAACGTTTCATCTTTGGCAACTCCGAATTTATGTTTTCCCTTTCCTTTGAGTAGGTCATATAATAGTTTAGACAAAACTGAAAAGCCTTTCATAAATCGTCGGAAAGAACTATCGCGACCATAGAAACGGTGCAATTCCTTTGCGTTGCAAGGTATCGGATAGTTCTGAATAGTTTTAGTGTGATACTCACTGGGACTAATACCTTGCTCTATTACACGACAACCAAGACAATTGACTTCTGTTTGGAGAAAATGACATTTGTCCAGTCGACATTCTAAATGAGTTTTCCCTGTCAATTTAAACACTTTACGTAATGTCACAAGGTGCACGTTGAGAGCGCGAGAAGCCACTAAGATGTTATCCAAATACAGGAGTATTTTATCTTATCTCGTGAGAGGTGCAAAGATAGAATTTACATACCTTTAAAGAACTCGGGGTCCGTTAGGCAGGGCGAGTATAATTTTCTCATAGAAATAATTTATGAACGATTTACCAATATGCCACACTTGCGCTTTAAAATCTTTTCTCAGTGTGAGTTCCGTGGGTCTAAAGACGAAAATTGGTTGCATCCCGCGCAAAGTTCAGAAATCCTCAAATTCAAATTCTGCCTTTGAGTGAAAACAAATAAGAGCCTTGCCTTTTAAACTAGCAACCAGAACCTTAGTCGCGTTATCGTCGATATCATGAACTGTCTTTAGGAGTTCAAACTGTTATTTCTAGTTTATAAACGTATTGTCGGTGCTGTCAAACTCGCCTAAAAGTTCTTCGATCGCCTGAATTGCTCCACTCGATGAGGATGAGCCAATTGAGGCAGAGACCGATGACACGCCTCTCAGAAGATCCCGCTCTCGTTCGAGAAGCTCTCTGTGGTAGCAGCAACTCCGTTTCGCGTTTCTTATCAGCTGGGACAGTTGCGATATTTTGATCCTGGCTGGAACGATCGACGCGATTCTCGAGCTGTCATCCTGTTTCGTTTCTTCTCCGTTCCTCAGCAATTCTTCGTTCTTCATCGCACCTTTGGTCATCCAAAGCTCTTTCTTTATACAAACCTCTTTGGTCTTCCATTCTGAGAGTTTAGTACCAAATGACAGTAGAAATTGCTGCCCATGTAAATTCACATATAAAGTGGCGCCATCAAGTTCGATGACTGTGTTGTTACTTGCAGGTTCAAACACGCACATCTTAAAAGAATAGAAAAATGGTGGTGAATCCGTACAACCTATCAAGTGCACTGATGGGCCTTGCTCTTCATCTGTGCGCCTTTCTTCATCGAGAACTTGCTCTTCTGCAAGTCTGTTCTTCCATCCTGGGCTTTTTGACGTCAAGATACTTCCAAATATCTGATTTTGAAATATTGTCAACTGAGTTATCAACTCTATTTTATTACCAGAAATTGGCAGACCTCTTACGCTTAAAACTCTTTCAGTTCGACCAAAGCATATCCATTTGAATCCCTACCCCTATGAACCATTTTTTATCAGAACTCAGCACTTAATTTCCAAGAACATAGTACAATCAAAACGCTCGCGTCCAAACCTTTTCCTCTCACACAGACAGAACCAAAGGTTCCATGCACACAGCGATGGAATTTTCGTATCATCTTACACAGAGAAAACGGGTATGCACACAGCGAGCGATCTGTCTCTGTTTCACACAGAGAATTCGAGATTCAGCGCGCATAGCGACTATAGTTTCAACTTTTATGGATACATAACTCGATACCCATTTTTATCTCACCAAGAGCCAGAACGAAAAACGACTTCATGCATTTAGGATTCGTTCGACACGTTGCCACGAGGAAAAACCAAAAATTCTCCTTTTGATTCAAACCGCTTTCGCAAATCTCACTTCTCAGACTGTAGTCTACGAGGAAAAGGAGAAGTAAGAAATAATTAATAACCGGATAACCCAGTACTTTGAGTCCCCGCGAAACCAAAAACATTCGCTGCTATAAGTTGAAGATAAACTCTTTATGATTTTTTTTGTTATTTTTTTTAAATTTCTGCTTAACGCAGCCTAATCTAAAAAAACTTGGTAGAAAATGTTTAACATATAATTCAACGTTGACAATTAAAAATGCAGGTTTTCAGGTTATGTTGTTCTTATATAGATTCTCTACGATGCCTATGATTGGCCAGAGCGCCCCATGATAGGGACTGCTCGAACTTGATTGGGAAATCAAGTCTTTTTTTAAAACCCCGGGAAAGCCAAATGGGATTGGTATTATATCCATTGTCCCTATTGATGTTATTAGGGTGTTTTAAGATTTCGATTGCTT
>JAABKJ010008825.1:0-11355 GCA_011634705.1 Andricus grossulariae
CTCCTAGGAACTAGTTGTGTGGGGGGGGGTGTACACAAGGAAGTGAGGAGTTTGTCGTTGTTGGCAACCCCGATGGGGAGGGGGGTGAGAGTTTAATGCGCCTTGCGGGCTACGTGGCGACGTATTGCCGGGCGTGATGCCAGGGCTTTGTTGTGCTCGGCTAGAAAAGCGTCGAAACAGGCCATGGACTTAGGCTGTTCCTTTTGGCTACTGCTAGGGGGGGGGGGGAGTTATACTCTCTTTGCCCCTCCTGGTTGTAAGAATTTCTTCCTGGCTGCTAAGCCGTCCATATGTCTTGGGAGGACCGTCCGCGAAGCTACCCGACGGAGGCTTGAGGAATCGCCTTGTCAGGGGGAATACGAATACAAGGGCTCAAAAATCCAAATTACGACGAGGAATTGACGAGTCGGACATTCGAACCCATTTAGCGGGTGGCGAGCCTAAGAGCGAGGCCGAGAACGATTCGGGCGACCCGTCAGCTGCCAAGAATAGTATGTTAAATCACTATCGTCAGGACTTTCTGAATTAGAAGGTTCAGGAGCCTTCGCCGGAGTGGCGATTTGGGAGTGATTTGGTACCACTTCCCCGGGGTAGAAGGAAGAGGTCCCTCCGGGGTGGTCGGCACAAAGTAGTCGAAGGGTGCTGCGAGGTTTGCCAGAGTTGAGCACGTGGAAGAAACCACGACGGCAGAAGTCGAAGCACGAGATTGCGATGCGAGGGATATTATTTCCTTGCCGAGAGTGGATGGCGGCAGCTGACGAGAATGCGTCGGAATAGGGTCATAAACCCCAGAAAAATCTACGGGTCCGGAGGCGAGGGTAGTTAGCGGAGCCTGGACGGTCGTAGCGACTGGTAGTCGGCGCTGGAATAATTCGGCGGGGGAGGGAAGCTCCCCAAGAGGTGGCAGAACTAGGCCGGATATTCTCCGGACGGGTGCTATACCCTGGATGTCGGGGCGTCGAGGAAGCTAATGATGCAGTAGGGACTTCGTCCTAAGCGAAAGACTCCACAAGTGGAGACAGACAAATTACCCGTGGATTCGTGATGAAGACCGGTATCCTAAGTTTATTGACGACGGGAATCCCTCGGAGATACCCTGCTTTCCGAGGGTCGGAAGTGCCTGGAAGTCCGGGTAGCACTTCTAGAAGCGTGCCGGGTGCAGGTTCCTCTTGTCCGGCAACAGCAGGCAACGGCGCGACGGCGGCCGGTGTTAGTGCGACGGCGGCCGGTACTGGCGCGACGGCAGCGGGTGCTGCTGCGGCGGCGTCGATAATAGCGCAAGCCACGCGCTGAAGTTGTCGGAGACGAGCGGCCAAGCAACCCTGGGAACGCTTCCAACCTCCCTTCGGCATAGATGGTCGATATTCCTTTCCCTCGATGATTCGTCCTTGATGATATCCCGACGTACGAGACTCGGGCGGAAGGCCGGGCCTACCAAACTCGGGTAGTCGATGAAGCCTACTGGTGTGTGTGTGTGGCTATTTGTAAAAAAAAATATAATTGGAAGGTGTAAACGAGGGGTGAGATTCGGAAAAGAAATCAATTGTCACTTGCAATAAGAAATTGAACACTTTATTCTGAGGGAGAGCAGAGCGGATGCTGCTTCACTCAGTGACTGCTGGTTCGTAACTAACTCTCGTCGGTCTACACTCCGCTCTCGGCGGCGGCCGGTCCGAGCTCTCCCTGCAGGGAGAAGAGTGGGCTTTGCAGCCATTTCATTGGCTGGCCACCAGAAACTGGAGTCGCACAGAACGTGATGGGGAAGCCGCCTCGTTCTCACCCACCGACCTCCGTGCGTCGAGTCTCGAATCTAGCATACATTTTATTCCTCCAACTTATTACTAAAAATGTTTATTTCGATTTTAGAAATATTAATATTTATCTTAAAAATAAAATAAAAATTGACGAATTCCGTAGCTTAAAAATATTTATAAACAATAATTAATATTCTTAGCTGAAAATAATTGAGTTACTTCATTACTACTTTATAAATATACATCTTGATTGTTCTTAACTACGCGGAAAACACTATTCCATGAATGAAAATACAAAGGTGATTATTAATTTCTAAATTTAACCTGAAAAATCGTACAAAATAATTATGGCTATTTGCAACTACGTTTAATTATTCTAAATACTTGAGAAAGTCGTCCCGGTTTATCTAATGTTTTATTTACGCTATTTTATCTTCTTCAATTCGCGTCACCATACTCTCTCTCTCTCTCTCTTGATTGATACTTATTAATTTTGTTATAATTGAAATATTATTATCGTTAAAATACTGTTTATCATTTTAAATATTAAATCAGGACAGAGGGAAACGTGTCTCCATCTGTTCTAATTTATTTTCTCGTAAAATTTGTATCCGCCGGTTGAGCTCACTGGCTGGCAAGAGTTGGGGGACAGAAGGGAGAGGAAAAAAACCTAGAGAAGGACGGAGGATGCGCGCGTGGGTTAAGAAAGGACAGAGACTGCGGTCATCCGGTGGTCACGCGTCGGCTACGTGCCACTTTAAACATTTGGAAGCGTAGCGAGAGAAGAAAGCGGTGATGACGGGTTTGAGTCACTGAAGGGGGTTAGCAAGCTCGTCGCGTCAACAACTTGAGACAGTCAATTTGTCACGTAGGCCATCTCTCAATTTTCCGGATGGAAAATTTGAGTGATGGCACGTTGGACAATTTGGCGTCTCTCAGCGGTTCTCTATCGGACTAATGGGTCCGTATCAAATTCCAACCCTTCCCAGGTAGAGCTTGCTTATACCCTCTTGACCCTTTAAATATATCATAAAAAAATTAAAATATTTCAGAACCCGGGATGACTTACCCTTACGCCTTAAAAAAAATGATACCTCTCGGCAACCACGTGTTCTAATTATTAACTCTATCGATATCCGAAGTGAATATTCATCAGCCTCGTCTGTACATGTTTACGATTTTCCTACGACCGCCTTCTCCGAGAGGCGTAGGCTCGCGCGTCGCGGTATACGGCCGGAACGCGTGGTCGCAAGCGATAGGGCCTCCTGGCGCTATCCGAATCTTCCTTTTCGGACAGGTGATCCCGTGCGTGGGCGAGCGGGGTGGCCCGACGCGACTACCTTCCGGTTAAAGGGGATCTTCGGCTGTCCTGATGCGGCTGGGGTGCGTTTGTGCAACGGCGCCGTTCGTACGGGGTTCCTCCTCCCTGTCGACGGCTACGACAGGGTCTTCTCGTTGCTCTCCGTCGACGCTTTCGACTGATTCGTCCGTGCTATCGCCGACGCTTTCGGCTAGTTCCGGTGGAAGCGGCTGTGCGTCGGCATCCCGCTCATGCAGTATGAGCCCTCTCGTTCTTGGGCTCGACCGCCCGGTCGAGCATCTTGACGGCGGCTGATGCTTCCGCCGTCTCTTCCGTCACCGTGCGTGCTGGCGCCGGTGTCAGTACACTGCCGTGCACTTTTTGCGTTACATTGTCTTTCCATACCCAGTATACCTCGCCAGCGATGTGGTCGTGGATCTGGTATGGACCTAGTCGGGCGGGGGCCAGTTTGGCATAGTAACCAGCAACTTTATTGGAAAGTTGATAGTTCGGTACATAAACCTAGTCTCCTAGGTAGTACCTCGGTCGATTCTGCGCGGCTGAGTACCGGGCTTGGTACGCAGCCTAATGCAAACGGGCGTCGTGCTCGCGTCGCTGCTGCTCGTCTGTCGGACGGTCGAGATCGGCATCCTCCTCGAGTTTCCACTCCCCTGGATGGCGAATCGTCCTACCCATAAGGAAGTGACTAGGTGTTGTCCCGGTGGCGGCGTTCGTGCGTCTTCTCACACCGAAGAGTAACTCAGGAAAGTGCTGATCCCATGAACGTTCATTTCCTTGGTGGACGCGCATTCGTAACCCTTTCTTCACTTCTTGGTTACGCCGTTCGGTGGGGTTTGCGCGTGGATGATAGACCGGCGTAGTCCACAATTCACAACCCCAGCGTTGACTGGCCTCCGCCCAGACATGACCAGTAAATTGCGGCCCGTTGTCGCTGAGTACTCTCCGGGGGTAGCCGTAACGGCTAAAAACTTCATCTTCCATCTTCTTCGTGATTCGAGGTGCGTCGGCGATTCGAAGCGGAAACGCTTCCACCCAACTTGTGAAGAGGTCTGACACGACCAAAATATAGCTGTTGCTTTGACTCGTTCGGGGATAAGGTCCTATTGAATCCACGGCCACAGTATCCCATGCCTTTCGGGTAGACCTCGGGCGTTGGTTGTCCGGCTGCGTCCACGTACCAGGTTACAACAAATGCAAAGATGGCAACCGTATCTAAGTGGCCGGCGAGGGCGGCGTCCTGGTACCCCCAGATCACTCGTGTGCGTAACATGGCCGGCACTTGTAGTCGCCATTTTTCATCGGCTGGATCTCGGCGCCAGAACCCTTGGTTCGTCAAGCGGTTTCGTTCAAGAAACGTGTACTCTTCTTGAGTATGCTGGTCCTGGTCCTGAAGGGTGCGCCAACGGATGGCGTCTCTCGTGATCGTGGGATCCTCTTGCTGCGAGGCCACGATCTCCTCGAAAAGCGGCGGTCGGGCTAAGGCACTCAGAATTGGCACGGCAGGTGCCGCATCTGCTTGGTTCCTCGTGACTGTAGGCCGCAGCATAGGCTTCAAATCGAGCTCACTGGGCGAATATTCATCGGGATTTGGATGTCTGGACAGTGCGTCCGGCAGCTCGTTCTGTTTTCCCGGCACATGCTCTACGGTGCGTGAGAAACGGCTGAGAAAGAGATCCCAGCGGGTGAGTTTGTCCCGCGTGTCTTTCTGCAGTTCCAACCACGTGAGAGTATTACTGTCCGTCCTCAGGGTAAAAGGACGGTCCTCCAAAAATGGCCGGTATCTTTTTATTGCCCACACAAGTTCGAGGCACTCCTGCTCGTTACAGTGGTAACGAGCTCCAGTCGCAGAAAACTTGGCACTGCCGAAAGAGATGATTTGCCTTTTTCCGTCGGATTCCTCTTGCATAAGGACGCCCCCATTCCACGGGCGCTCGCATCCGTTTGCAAAACAAATCTCAAATCTGGGTCCGGTCGACTGGGTGTTAACGTACGTTGGAAGGCAGCCTTGGCTGCTTCGAAATGGGCGAGACTCTCGGGGGTCATTTTGTATGGCCGTTTTGTCGATAATAGGTCAGACTAAGGGGCCAGAATTATCGAAGAATTGGGTATATATTCTTTTACCCAATTGCATATACCGAGGAATGAGCGCATCTCTTTGCATGTGCGCGGAGGGGTAGCATTCTTAATGGCTTCAATGTGCCCTGTTTGCTCCGAGTTCCCCTCGGTTCTGACCACATGGCCGAGGTAAGGAAGTATAGTCTGCCCGAAACTGCACTTGGCAGGGGCGACTGTGAGTCCGTAAATGGACAGGCGCCCAAAGACGAGAGCCAAGTGAAGAAGATGCTCTTCCCAGTTTCTCGAATAAATGACGATACCTTTAAGGTAGGCAATGGCGTATATGCCCCATTGCTCGGCTACATTTGCCCAGTGCTCGGTTACATAGGGACCTGCCAGTATTTGCTCTCTAATCGACGCAGAAACGGTAATCGCCGTCCTTTTTACCGGCGATTACAATATCGTAGCATCTCTCGGACTTGTACGTTGATGTATTGACGTTTTTATTGCGAGTAACGTCGAGGTGCTTCGCGGAAAGGGTTGCCATCTTTGAGCTGAATCTCGTGTTGTACATTGGCCAGGGTTTGTTTGAGTCGGCCGTTGCCGTGAAAAAACGCGGCGTATTGCTACACCGTAACTCCTTCGGTCGGAAAAGTAGGCTCGTGCGAGTGGGGGAGGGGACTAAGACCAACATTCGCTACAGAAACATGCAAATCATAGATTTCGCAGTACGCTTCCTTTTTTGTGGAATCATTTCAGATTTCTAAAACTAAAAGTCTTTTGAAAAATCAAATTTTCTCAAATCCAACAATTATTCTTCTTGATAAGTAGCAACTAATTAATTTGTAAAGTCGTAGCAACATTGCAAGATATCAGAAAGTGCAAAACAAGTGTGAAATCAACAAAGAGGTGCATCAGTTATAATTTTGATCAAAAATTGTTGAGCAGAAACACGCCACGACAAAACAAAACAACAGTTAGAATTCTCATAAACCATAACAACTACTCTTGACGGCAAGAGGAGGTATAGTCCAATGAGAGGAGGTATGGTTTCGCCATAACGAGTGATACTTTTCCAATTTCGCAGTCTCTGCGCAAACCATCTGATTGGTTTGGTTGCCGCGCTCATTTGAAATGTCAATAATTTCAACAATACCAAATGAGCGCGCGGAACCAGACCAATCAAGCTAAATACATACTAAAAATATGAAAATATGTATAACCTCATAGTTCACCGGTCTGATCGAGAGCAAAGTGGACATTTCACATAAAAAGCGGACAAACTACACGGGACAGAAAAAGCGGACATGTCCGCTGAAAAGCGGCGTCTGGTAACCCTACTTTTTGCCTAAATGTAGCCCTTTTACAATTTTCGACTTTCTACTTGAACAAAGGCGATACTTATTAGGAGATTTCCCATATTTTCGCGAACGAAAAATTCCGGAATTCAGGAGGTATTCACATTGACTTTATAACTATACATTTGCTGTAAGCTCAGCCCTTTATTTTTTGTACATAATTTTTTTAACATGAGTAAAACGAAAATTACTAATTGATCAGTTATAGTTGCATTGACGAAATCAGTTAATTTTAAGAGGTTATGTTCCAAATATATTTGCGTACCATTTTTAAATGTGAAATTGTTCGATGTTTAAAATTTGTTTACACATGTAATAATTTCTTATTCATTTATTAAAATGAAAATTTCAAAATACACTTTATTATTATGAATAATATTGGAGTATAAGCAAAAGCTTACTTCAAAAATTGTTGCTCTATCAATTTATTCTAAGTCTATAATTGATTCACTGCAGTTACGGTATAACTGAATTGCTGCCCTTATAGTATTTTTACTGTTAAAATTAGTAAACTTCTGAAAATAACTAATTCATTAAATTAAAATTAAGTGTATTGAATGAATTAGTAGAATTTCTACTAATTCGAATTTAGAGAGATAGTTAACAACTGATTGGAATGAAAAAAAATGGTCAAGAGACAAAGTTTTTCTTTGACATCTAGTTTTTAAAACACGAAAGCTATAATAAATATCCGTATTTGTTTATGAAAATTGTTATCAACAAAAAGAACGACTGAGATTTTTGCAAAATAACAAAAGTATTTGTAATCAGGGTAATTTCCCCAAGATTTTTGACAAAAGTTGTTGAATCGACCTCGTACAATGTACACAAAGTCTTTTATTAAGAAGTTAAAAGAATTGCACACGTAGTTGTTAAAAAAGGACCATTTCTAACACTTATATATTAACAAAACTTCCAGCTCCGTCGGAAAATTTTCTTCTTCCTCTTGCAGCAAGTGTCCTGACAAATGATTTACATATTTCCGAAAATTTCCGGTCCAATGGTTGCCGAGATGTGCAGCCGCAAATATGTGAATTTTAGTGCAAATTCAATTTTTCATAACGTTCTATTTCGAAAACGGGTCGTTGCATGAAAAATGTGTTGAAACATAACAATTTTGTTTTGCCATGAACTTTTCGAAAATAATTTTTGAAAATTTGTGTCTTTAAAAATAATGGAATTGTTCAAAACAATTCTTTCAGAAATTAGTGCACCAGATTTCGAAACATTAATCTTCATAATCATAATCAGGGGAATTTTGTGAATTTTCCAAGTTAAAGTCAGTGCGTCGCACTTTTAAAAACTCAAACAATGTAGCTACTTAAGTAGTTGCTTATTATTCTTTTCTTTGTAGGATTTTTCGCTTATGGAATCGGTATCAAAATGGATGACATGGGAAAATGCTTGATTTGCAACAAGCTGTTATCAACTTGGAAATTTGTGAAGCCTACGGATGCAGGATTAAAATCTATACAAAATGTTATCGATCGTAGAGATGATGGTTTGTGGAATAAGCTAGAGGGTTTCAAAAACGTTCTGCTTCACGTTAGCTGTAGAAAACATTACACTCGCGAAAGTAGTATTGGAGCAGCTTTGAAGGAAAAAAATGGAAATGTGGAAAATGAAGAAAAAACTGAAGTAAGCTTAAGATCATCTGAAGAAAGAAACATAGAAAACAAATGCTTGTTCTGCTTAAAGACTATTAAAGCCGATTTTTGGAAATTCGACCAGAAAAAGGAAACTCATCAACGTAACCCATTTCCTACTTACAAAACCATTCTTTCAGAGAGAGCATTATAGATCGGGCAAAAGAAATTAACACTGAGAGTGCACAAAAACTTATCAATCAATTAAGTAAAGTTTTAAATTTATTCAAGATAGATGCTGTGTACCATAAAAAATACTGTTCCCATTTCTTCGCAATTCGTTCTGAGGTAGGCAGAAATAAACTGCATGATAAAGTACAATGTGCAATGGAAGATATATATAATATCCTGGAGAAAAGTGACGATTGTCAATTTTCTCACAACGAAATACTTGAAAATTTAACTTCGAAACCTTCAAAATACGTACCGTCTATAGAAACTGTTAAACCAAAATTGAAGCAGAGATATGAAGATACCATTATTTTAATTGCAAATCAACATAAAGGAACTGTTATCTGCTTTCTGAATGTGGGTCGCAAACTTTTAACAGAATCGTGGTACAAGGGAAAATGTGCAAATGAGGCTGACAAAAAGCAACAGATTGTTTTGGCGGCTGCACATATTCTTTTAGAAGATATTAAATCGAAGGAATTTGAAACTGATGAGTATCCAGCATGTGCAGAATTCACCAGTGATGTGACGACAGCTATTCCAGAAAGATTGATGGCTTTCTTAACAGCTGTTATCATGAAAAGAAGGAAAGGTGACTTTACAGTATTAGAAAAAGTGTGAAACAATCGCCCATGCCATAGTGGCAGCTGTGAGGCCACGATTATTTATTTCCCCATTGCAGTTGGGCGTCGCAGTGCGCTTGTATAGGAAATTTGAGTCCAAACACATCCTAAATTTTTTATCCAATCTAGGGTTATGTTCGTCATATCACGATGCAGTCAACTTCGAAACGTCTTCATTATTTTCTGAAGAAGTGAAAATAGCAAAGGGTACTTCCACTCAGTTTAGCGGCGACAATGCGGATGTTAATTCGCTAATCACGGATGGATGTAATACCATTCATATTATGGGTAATGTACAATGCATTACACCTGCCTCAGCCTTGGGAGCATTGAAACCTATACAAAAATTAAAATGACAACCATCATGTAAGGAGATAGCCAAAATAAGTAAGCTTCCTATATTGACCTAAAACATTGAATTCCTTCTCAAGAATGTATCCAGACACCATCACCTACTGACTTGTTGTGGATGTGTGGAAAATTCTTCAATGTTCCAAGAGTTCCTGGTTGGAATGGATTTATGCAAAAGCTAACAGAAAAAGAGCCTTTCGAGCGTTCGCGTGTTTTATACCTTCCGTTCTTGAATCAACCTCCTGGAAATTATGACACAATACTAACAGTCTTGTGGTCAACAGCCAAAAAGCATGAAGACATCGGCTGGAAAACGACTTTTGTAACGTTTGACCACCCTCTATATATGAAAGCAAAAAAAAATAACTGCAGCAATGAGAGAAGATCCACTACTGTCGAGAATTTTTGTGAGACTCTGAGGTTTTTACCTACTGATGTCTTTTCTTGGTTGTATCGGAGTCATTATGGCCGGAAGTGGCTTAAAAGAAGTATTGTGTCTCATATACGCACCAGGAACCGTTGACAAAATGTTGACTGGACACTCATACTTGCGGGCCATGCAAGGAAATTCTTTGATATACTTAGCTTTACCTAAAATTTTGCTTCCCAAACTTGACATTTCTTCCCAAGACATCTCCCATGTTCATGATTTATTCAGAGACTTTGAGGACAGTACTCTTTATTTTCCATAAACGAAGAAGGATACCGTCTTGAAGGGAATATCCGCAAAATTAGTCGATGAACTCGCTGTTTTAGGAGATAACAGCTCCACATATATAATGTGGATCCAGTATTTCGAAATGTTTACGACGGTAAGAAGATTCATTGAAGCGGAAAGAACCGGAAATTCGAATTCGCACTTACAATTTGTAGAAAACATGATTCCATACTTTCATGCTGCTGGTCATCTACCCTACGCAGAACTGTATTTTAACTGTATCTGCAAGATATGTTGAATCTTGAACAGAAGATGGACGTCACAGAGTACAGAGAGTTTACAGACAAAGGAATATTTGCGACCAGATTATCTGATAGGTTCGGCGCTGGCCGATTTTCGGATATGATAATTGAAAAAACTTTGATGAAAACGTTGGGAAGTTTTGTCGGATTGACGTACGGAAGAGGAATGACGGACAGTGTCTCAAATAAATGAATTCTTGCAATACCAGCAGTAAGCGCTGTCTGTGATTCGATTAAGAAATATGCTGGTGTATCGTTTACTTCTTCAGAACAGCATGTAGATGCTAGAAAAACCTGGTATGCAACGAGATGACCAAGACTATTCAAAAGTTTATGAATTTTTGCAGTTGCATCCACCTTTTTCAGAATGCAAACATATAATGTCGATTTCAACAGGCATTGTTGGTAATGAGAAAGTCAACTGCTTCAATGCATTTAAAGTTGGTATTACTGCTATGCAGAGTGTCGTAGGAAAAAAATTCCATGAAGTAAAACTAAAGCGTTCAGATAAGGTGATTTCCTTGGACACTATGAACTCTTCAATAAAAGTTGACGGAATATTTATACCGATTGACCCGCTTCTGCTATTCCACAGAATAGCTATTATAAAGCGAACTGGTGAAGAGCTTGCAAAATATTCAGAATACGAGCTTTCTCCTTATCCCCCGTCTTTAGTCGATAACAATGGAATGAAAAAAAACTACAAAGGCGGCTCTGTGCAAAATGTTTAAATGAAAAAAATTGGAGGACCGCTGTCTGGACGATTCTTATTGCTACGTAGTAGATGGAGGATTTCTATTGCATCGTTGTACTTGGTAGCAGCGACAAACATTTGGAGACATTTGCGAAGCATATATCCAATTTGTAAAAATGCATTGTGGAAACAATGTTGTAGTAGTGGTAGTAATACTAAAAGCGCAGAGCGCCAACGCCGTTATTTGAAGAAATTTTGCGTAGACTTTCCTTTCGGACAAGACACCACTGTAAACACTAGAGATCTGTTTTTTATGGTATCATTTTTTTCGTGTCCTGTTTTTGCATATAATAACTTCATGCTGTTATTCTCAATGTAAAACAAATGAATCTAGGTTCCCACCAGTGGTATCATTTTAGTAC
>JAABKJ010008826.1:0-11355 GCA_011634705.1 Andricus grossulariae
CAGGGAAAAAATGACAGGCCTGTCATTTTTTTCCTGTCATATATTTTCGTGGGGGGGGGGGTCGAGAGATTTTGTTACAAATGAAACAAATAACTCGCAGTAATTGTGCAGAAAGTTAATATAAATTTAATTTTACGCGACAAAGAAACCTAGTGAGTGAAAAATGAACCTTACCTAGGAATTTGACCATTTTCAATTTTAATTTGAAATTGTTTTATTCCGTTTATAAAAGATTTTAGGTTAAAAATATTACAAGTTTAAGATTCTGGTCTTTGAATATTAATGGTCGGGGAAAATGAAAAATTGGTCAGGGAAAAATTAGGGAATTTTCTAAATGAAGTTTTGCAGTAACCCTGATATAATATTCTTGTTAGTAATTTTTTCGTAGAAAATTTAGTTTTTGTTCCAAATTCATATCTTAGTGCTGAAAAAATCAACTGAAATCATTTTGGAATTTGCAATTCACTTATTTTTCTTACAATTTATCTTTTTTTTTTTTGAAAATTTATCTATTTTAGTAGAAATTTTATATTTCTTGGATAAAAATGCAACTCTTTGGTTGCAAATTAATCTTGTTTGCTTGAGGATTCAACAATTTAAATTAACTTTTTTTCCTTTCATAACTGAAAAATCTTTATTTGTTGAAAATTCATTTTTTTAAATGATGTTTTATCTTTTTTAGTTGAAATATCAACTATTACACTTTTTGTTAAGATTTCATCTTTTTGGGTTGAAAATTCAATCATTTTGTTAAAAAATCATCTTTTATGGTAGAAAAATCATTGCTTTGTTTAAAATAAATAAATAAATTTGAAAATTTGTATCTGAAATATTGCTATATTCCGTTTAAAGAAGATCATATGTTACAAATATTACAAGATTAAAATGCTGGTATATGAATTTTCATGGTCAGGAAAAATGAAAAATTGCTCAGGGAAAAATCAGGGAATTTCTAACATGAAGTTTTGGGACATCCTGTCAAATTCGACCAGCCATAACTAGCAAAACAGCAAGTTGCAATCCATCTTTATGTCTTTCCCATAATTTGTTTGACAAAGTGAAACATAAATTCAATTTTAATTAACAACGGACATTTTTATATGTATGAGAATCAGCCGTCAAGCATGAAATATACCAAATCCCATACAATTTTACGTAAACCTACATTATATTATTTTTAAATGCACTCACTTTATTGAAAAAATTTCATTACAAAAAGTAAATAAAATTATTCATTAATAAACAATAAAAAAGTATGAGTTGCTTAATTTATCATCTTTGAAAGCTATATACATATTTCGTAAATACTTATTATATTATATATAAATATTTATATGTATAAATTTTTACCGGCAAAGTATGTATTATCTTAGATACAAAAAAAAATCCATTTGTTTCAAGTCCCATTGTTAATCTTATTATTTCTGGAAACCATAAATTACGTACAGTAAGGGGGGTGGGAGTAGAAATATTTTGTTACGGTTCGTTACAGGGGGGTTGGGGGATCTTAGAGAGGGCCTATAATCCGTTACGTAATTTAAGTACGGCCCCTTTCTCACGAATAAAATATCTGATTATTTTCTCTTTTAGGAACAAATTGGAGTAGGAAGCGAAGAAGATGAATCAAGTTCGTCTTTGGTTCCAGTATACGATGTTTTACAGTTGAATGAATTTTTAGAGAGGGCTGGGAAAGTTATGCTTTGTTTGTTGGAAGAAAGACGATCTGGAGGCAATATTCTACAAAAAAATACTCACGAAATGCCTTTTAGCGCAGGATTTATCAAATTGTCTGTAGATACTTTGACTTTTTTATCTGGAAGATCTGTGACATTTATTGTCTACTCTGAGGTTTTGAGTAAAGTTCTTCTTACTGTCCACGCCCCAGGAGACGAGGTAAGGGATTGTCCATAATTATGTTACTAATTGAGGGGGGAATCGCGTTAAAATATACGGTTGGTAACATGAGGGAGATAATGTGGAAATAACGTTACGAACTTAGATAACATTTCGTTTGGGTAAAAATTCAACTATTTGGTTCAAAATTTAATTATTTTCTGGAAAATGTAACTATTTTGTTGAAAAGTAATCTTTTTTGGTCACAGATTCAACTACTTGGTTGAAAGTTGAACTACTTTGTTAAAAATTCATTTTTTTTTTGTTCAAGATTCATCTCTTTCTTTGAAATATTAATTATTACATTCTTAGAAAATTAATCTTCTTGGTTAAAAAAACAGCTTTCGGCTTAAACTCTTTTGTTGAAAATTATTTTTTTTCTGTTAGATTCATCATTCCATTTGAAAAGTCATATCTTTGGTTGAAAATGTAAGTATTTTGTTGAAAATTGTTTTTTTTTTGTTTTGTTTTGTTATTAAGAATTAATTTTTCAACCTGAAAATGTAACTATTCCATTTTTTTTTTAAATATGCTATTTTTATTTAAAAATTGATCTTTTCTATTTGAAAAATCAACAATATGACTGAAAATTCATGTATTTTGCCGAAAATTCGTCTTTTTGGTAGAAATTTAATCTTTAATCCTTTTTGGTTGAAAATTTAAATGTTCGGTTGAAAATTAATCTGTTTTGGTTGAGGATTTAACTATTCTGTTGAAAATTCGTGTTTTTTTATTGAAAAATCAACTACTCGGTTTAAAACTAAACTACTTTTTAAAAAATTGCTGCAATTAATACATCATCTTCGTTGAAAATTGATCTGTTTTGTCGAAAATTCGTCTTTTTGGACTGGAAATTCAACAATTTCGTAGAACATTTAATTATTTTGCAGAAAAGTAAACTATTTTGCAGAAAATTAAACTATTTTGTAAGAAATTAAACAATTTGGTTAAAAATTCGTCTTTTGGATTAATTCAGCAGGTTTAAATTCGTTTTGTTTAAAAATTAATTTTACAAACTGAAAAATTTTTTAATTTAATTGTTGGTTTAAAAAAATTTTTAGTTGAAAATTCAACTATTTGATTTAAAATTCATCTTTCTTGATTGAAACTTCATCTACTTGGTTGACAGTTCAACGATTTCGTTCAAATTTTATCTTTTGGTAAAAAATTGATCATTTATGGCCTTTTTTGTTTAAGATTCAACTTTTTGTATTGAAAATTGGTCTTTTATGGTAGAAAAGTCATCGTTATTGGTTAAAAATTCATCTTTCTTGATCGAAAAAGAAATGTTTGTGCTTGAAAGTATAACCATTTAATTGTGAATGTAAATGTTTGCTTACAAATTATTTTGTTTGTTGTTGAAAATTCGTTTTTTTGGGGGGGGGGTCAAAAAAAATGGCACAAAATTGGTAACGTATTTATTGGACTTCTTTTTACTTTTTTAATTGAAGTTTGTAAACAATTTAAAAAAATTTCTAATAATATTTTATGATAGGATATTGAAACGACGAAAAAGCAAGATTACATAACTGATTGTTGTATCGGATGTATTTGGAACATTTCGGAACCGTCGAGGCCCACAAAAGTGATTTATTCTCAGAGTCCTATCACTTCGTGTTGCTTTCATCCAACTAGTTACAGTGTTGTTTTTGCTGGATTGCAAGATGGGTATGGAAAAGCTACATTTGTTTTCAAATATATGTTCGTTTGAAAAGAAAGACTCTTCAAGTGGATGTTTGCTTATTAGGTCAATTAATTTATGGGATTTGAAAGAGGATGAAATGTGGCATCAAAGGGTGACGGATAAAGATAATGAAATGGATTGGGTGTTGCGCACACCGACTTACACAACAGCAGGAAATTTGGAAGTTGGACACAAATCTGAAGTTGTGTCCTTGCGTGTTCTATCTAAAATAGAAAACGATGACTTTGATCGAGTTAGCAATAAGTTTTTACCTATTCAAGTAAGTGAGTTTTTAAACAGTAATATTTATTTGTATTTTATTCTTTTTTCACAATAGTACTTTATTTTCGGGTTTTCCTTTGCTTACCACTTTTCTTGTAAAAAGGAAGCTTCAAATTAAAAAGAAGTGTATATGATTTTAATTCATGCATGTTAAAAAGAATTTAAACTCCAAATTCAGGGATCACAATGGTTGAGTAGTTTAATTTTACGGCAAATAGGGGACTTCTTTTTTAAAGAAAAGGGGAATTTTTACAGGGGGGGGGGGATTTTTCATTATACAATAACACTGTAATAAAAAAAGTCAATAAATACAACAAGTTTACGAGAAATCTTAAATTTTATTAACGAATTATATTATGATTAATAATTAATAATTATTTTATTAATAATTATGTGTCTATGATTAATTTATGAAAAAGTGATCATTTAAATTACGTTTTATTAATTCTTATTGTCAGTTGAAGGGTATCAAATTAAAAGTACATAAGTCACAAAATCCGACAAAATTTCAATGAATTGAACTTTAAGAAATATCAAATTGTTTATATATTATTATTGTGCTTCATTATTTAACTGTTTTCATTTGACGATTTCTTTTGTACGTCCGAAAATCTGAACTAATATGTAATATAATTTCATTAATATAATCTTTAATAATATTAATATATGCACTGATTTGTGAAAAGCATATGTATCTATTAATAATTCTTAAAAAATTAATTTGAACTTAAAAAAAAAGAGGAAAAAGAAATAAGATTCTAAAAAAAAGAATCGTAGGGGAGTTTTAAAATAATAGAGGGAAAATCGATAATAGGGAACTGACTGTGGTCCCTGCAGATTGGATGAAACTCTAATTCAGAAGTAATTTCATTTTGGAAATTATTATTATTATTATTATTATATCATTAAACCGTTTCCCTTTCGGGGTACGCGTGAATTGCTCGGTAGGAAAGTAGAAATGTTCTGAATTCCTCAAATTCCTTGAATTCTTTGAATCCCCTGAAATCCTTGAGTATTCTGAATTGCCGATATTCCTTGAATTTTCTGAAATCTTTAAATTCTTTCAATTCTTATGAATTCTTTAAAATTCTTTGCATTGGCTTTGAAGTCCTTGGAATTCAGGAAATTCCATGAATTCAGGGAATTACACTAATTCAAGAAATTCAGATGATCGAGAAATTCAAAAGATTTCAAGGAAGTTGAAAGAATTCCAAGGGATTTTAAAGAGTTTAAGAGCACTCCACTCTTAAACTCTTTAAAATCCCTTGGAATTCTTTCAACTTCCTTGAAATTTTCTAAATTCCTCCGAATTCCTCGATCATCTGAATTTCTTGAATTCGTGTAATTCCCTGAATTCATGGAATCAATGTTAATTCAAAGGAATTTAAGTGTATTCAGAATAATTTTAAATAATATACTAAACCAAGAGTATTGATGAAAAACCTCTCTGCTGTTTGCTGCCTATATGTAATCAAAACGAGGGGCTAACTCAAAAATCAGAATGCTTCTTTCAGAGAACCAACGCCGGAGCTTTAGACTCTTAGACCTACTCTTGGAGAAAATTTTTTTCAACATGGAGCTATCGACCTATTTCGTATAAATTTCTCTTTAAAGAATCGTGTATCGCTTCCGTCCAAAATGGATCGAGGACGATCGAGAAGCTGTATTTGCTAAAAAAATCTTCCTATTGCTTCTCCAGTTTTCTTCCCAAGGAAGAAGTGGAGTTGTCCTAAGGACTCACTGGTTGGGAGATGGAATCGCCCATTTTTTTGGTGAGCTCCTGTAGAAGATCTCTGTAAACCAACGAGTCCATGTTGGAAGATAAGGTATAGAGGATCCACCAATCACCCAGATCAATTTTCTTGTTGATGCTCTGACAGGTTTCGATTGGGAGCAACCTGGATGACAACTGGAGCAGTCTCGGTCTGATGATGGGAGCAAAGATGATCGCCGCTCGGTAGGTCAGCAATCCTACAAGCAAAACTGTCAAGAGCAAGAACCAGAACCAGATGAAGATGTAGGTCTTCTCGTTGACTATGTTGAGCGGCAGGATGCAGAGCGAGTCATGTTTCTGGATTGTTCCTGAGGCTCCGTATTTGTGGAAAATGCACTTGGTGACTCGGGGAAAGACGTAGACCATGGGATCGATTCTTTTTTCCTGGGGGGCGTCTGATATGTTGAGGACACTCCAACCATATTTGAGGAACTCGCCGTCGAAGAAGAGGTCCATCAGGTAGAGTTGGGTGATGATGTTCACCAGGCATAGGACTTCGCAGACGAAGTAGCGGTAGGCGTATGAGTTGTGTCTCTGAAAAAAAAATAAATCGACGAATTAGTGGGAATTGGATTCAATGAACCCGAATTGGACTCGAGCGACATCCGCTCTTTCCTTTACAGTTTACGATAGTCGGCTCTTTCTAACCCCTTCTCTTTGACTCCACGCTTCGCTTCTGGGATGACTTTCCTTGAACTCATTATTGCAGAAATGTAACCACTTGGAGGAATTCACGAGGTTCAGTGGTGCTTGGTTCAACCATTTAACCACTTAAACATTTACAGTTCACCAAAGTCATTTTTTATTTCATTTTCATTATAAATTAGGGTTTTTTTTTAAACGAGAAATTTTAAGAGGAGCAATCTTTTAGATTTTTAATGATAGGTTTACCCAGGATGTCCGGGTCGTTTCCGACTTTTTTTTCTGATTGAATTTTAATATCCTGCAAAAGTTGCAGACCCATACCAACTTTTCATTTGTAAAACCTTTCTTCGATCTTACAATATCTTCTGTTCGTTCTCTGGATATAAAATGTTTTTAAACAATTTTCTATTATTTCAAAAATTCTGGGGAAATTTTTATATGTACGGTTAATACTCGTAAAGACTAATATAAAATTATAAATTTAAAAGAAAATTTTTTGCTCCATTTACAGTTTTTTTTAAATGTGCAACACTTTTTTTAGGGTTTCAAAAATTTGAATTTTCAAATCCAAAAAACGAACAGGAAATATTGTCTGATCGAAAAAAGGTTTTGCAGGTAAAAAGTTGGTATGGGTAGGCAACTTTTGCGGGTTTTAAAATTGTAATCAGAAAAGAAAGTCGGAAAATGATTAGGAACAAAATTCTAGGTCTTTCCCAAATTATCCAGGTAAAAAAATCAAGTTTTTCTAGGATTCCTTTTTTGTAAATCAGATAGTGAAATAACTGTTCTTCTTTCTTTTTTAATTTTCACTTAACCCCAACTGATGGTGTCGAACTTCAAAATAAATTTTGCAAGCCACTAACAAATTTTAGACACTTAATTTTGAAATCTTTTAAAATCTTTGAAATCCTTTGAAATCTTTGCAATTTTTTTAATCTGATGTACAACGCGTTTTTTAAATCTCTTGTAATCTTAGAAATCTTTGTGAAATCTTTTTAAATCTTCTGAACATTTTTGAATCTTTCTAAAATTTTGGAAATTTTTTTAAAAATCTTTTCAAACCTTTTGAAATCTGTACACGCCTTCATGCATTTTTTAGGATCCTTGTATGAACTTCGAAATCTTTGAAATCGTTTCAAATCTTCTGAAATCTTTACAAATATTTTCAAATATTTTTCATCTTTCTGAAATAATTGTGAAATCTCTTGTAATTTTTTTAATCTTTGTGAAATCTTTGAAATCTTTAGGAAATCTTTGTAAAATCTTAATGAAAACTTTTGAAATTTTTGGAATCCTTCAAATCCAAAGTACAACGCCTTTGTGAAATCTCTTGCAATCTTTTCTGAAATCTTTGTGGAGTCTTTGGGAGACTTTTTTAATCTTCGAAATCTTTTTAAATATTTGAAATATTTGTGAAATCCTCTGAAATCATTGTGGAATATTTGAAATCTTTGTTAAATTTTTTGAAATCTTTTGAAATATTTTAAAACATTTTGAAATTTTTGAAACCTTTGGAAATCTTTGAAATTGTTTGAAATCTAATGTAAAACGTCTTTGTGAAATCTTTGGAATCTTTGTGAAATCTTTTCTAATATTTGAAATCTTTTTGAATTGTTTGTAAAGTCTTTAGGCGCTGTTTAAAATATTTGAAATCCTTGAAATCTTTGCGAAATATTTTGAAATCATTCTGAAATCTTTGTTAAACATTTTGAAATATTTTGAAACCTTTTGAAATCTTTGAAATCTGATGTACACGCCTTTGTGAAATCTTTTGTAATATTTGAAGTATTTGTGAAGTCTTTGGGAACCGTTTGAAATCTTTGAAATCTTTATGAAATATTTGTAAAATCTTTTGAAATATTTGGAACACTCGAAATATTTGTGAGATCATTAAAAACTTTGTGAAATATTTTTAAATATTCGAAATCTTTGTGAAGACTTTTGGAACCCTTTGAAATCTTTTAAATATTTTTAAATCTTTGAAATTTTTTGAAATTTTTTGAATCTGATGATGTGCACGTTTTCGTAAAATTTTTTGTAATATTTGAAGTATTTGTGAAGTCTTTGGGAGCCGTTTGAAATCTTTTAAATCTTTGTAATCTTTGAAATCTTTATGAAATATTAGCAAAATCTTTTGAAATATTTGGAACACTCGAAATCTTTGTGAGATTATTGAAAACTTGGTGAAATCTTTTCTAATCTTTTATATCTTTGTGAAATCTTGGAAATACTTGAAATCTCTGTAAAGTATTTTAAAATCTCCTAAAATCTTTTAAAACCTTTTGCAATCTTTGAAATCGTTGAAATCTTTTTAAATATTTGAAATCTTTGTGGAGTCTTTTGGAACCCTTTGAAATCTTTAAAATATTGTTAAAACTTTGAAATGTTTTGAAATTTTTGAAATTCTTGAAATATTTTTAAATCTTCTAAAATCTTTTGAAACGTTTTGAAATCAATGAAATCTCTCTGAAATATTTGTGAAATCATTGTGAAATATTTGTGAAATCTTTTGGAAATCTTTTGAAACCTTTTGAAATCGTTTAAAATATTTTGTAACCTTTAAAATCTGAGGTACACGTCTTTGTATAATCTTTTAAATCCTTATAAAATCTTTAAAATCCTTTAAATCGTTATGAAATGTTTAAAACTTTGTGAAATCTTTTTTAATCTTTTAAAACTTTTGTAATATTCGAAATCTTTCTGAAATCTTTTTAAAGCATTTTAAAATCATTTGAAATCTTTGAAATATTCTGAAATCTAGAAACCTGGTGTACACTCAAAAGTGGAGTGGTCAACCCCTCGACAATTCTAATCCTGAAACTGCATTAACATCAACATTTTCAACTAATAATTATTGTAATTTGTAAATTGACCACAAAAAATATATACTTTAAAATTCTTTACCACATCTTAAATATGACTATACTATAAGATTAAAAGAAATACTAAAAGACAACAAGATTTTAATTACTTTTCATATTTAAAAAAAAAGATTTATAAGCGAAGAAGAACTCTTTTAATGATTACAATTAATTGCCAGAAATTTCTCGAAATTGCAAAATCTTACAAGATTTTAAATCAATTTAAAAAAATTGTAAAAAATACAACATTCTCTCAAGATATTACACTTTATTTCCAGGGATTACAAAATATTTGTTAGGACTTTGACAGATTTCCAATAATTTTCCAACATTTTTAAGATTTAGCCAGATTTCAGGGTTTATGAGAGATTTTAGAAAATAGTAAAAGATTACTTGGAATTACAAGAAACCTCTATACTCTATACTATAGATTTCACGAGATATAAAGGGAAATAAAAAATTACAAAGACTTCATGAAATTTAAAAAAAATTATAAAATGTCCAAAATATTGTTTGGGACTTGAAAAGACTTTCATTCCTTTTACATTTCAAATGAAAAAGAAATTTCACTTGATCTCAGGCATATTTAAAATGAATGTCCAATCTTGAAGATATAAATAAAGAAGCATATTTTTCAAAAATGTTACATAAAAAATAATTTAATATAAAACCACTTTTAATGTCATCAAACTAATTCGTGAACAAAAGGTTTCCATTCTAATATCTAATCAACAATTAAGCAGCAACCTATCTTTATCGATTGCGAAAGCGCAATTATTTCATATATAAAATTCCGATAAAGATTTCTCAAGAATGTATTGTATCAAGAGAATTTTTCAAGTTCCATCCTCGTCCAGTGAAGGTTATCTCAGAAAAATCTTTTATGAATTGAATCATCACATATGTATCTCAATAACGATCAGTGAAACAGCTTTAAAAAAAAACTCAGAAAAAAAAGGACTCATAGTGAATAATATATTGTAGTTCAGACTGGATAGGTGTACAATTATAATAATTTGATGATTCAAGTTCCGATTTCGAAGCGTGGATGAAAGAAAATTACATTGGAATTTTTTAATAAGAATGAACAGAGAGTCTCACCTTTATATGAGTGATCAAGTAGTTCATCAAAATGCCTTTTTTCTTCGTTATTGTTTCTTCTTGTTCGAGGCCATGGTTCATGCCCATCACCAACATATTTATTAAGCCACCTTCCCAGATTTTCCAAAGATAGTGCGGCAGATAACACAGCACTGCCTGCAAAGAAAATATTTAGAATGTAGG
This sequence comes from Andricus grossulariae, assembly GCA_011634705.1. Lineage (NCBI taxonomy): Eukaryota > Metazoa > Arthropoda > Insecta > Hymenoptera > Cynipidae > Andricus > Andricus grossulariae. The sequence goes on from JAABKJ010008826.1 coordinate 10,424, forward strand.
AAAATACTTAAAAATTTAGGATCTCAGATCTAAGGCTTGTGAAAAAATGTAGGGAAAAATTTTTCGCCCGAAACATAAAACCTATAGTCATGGTTGCCAGTTAAAAATAATTAACTCGAACTTCTATAAATTTCAGTTATTAATATAAAAACTTTACACTCAGCGGTCTATTTTAGGTAAGAAAGGGGATTTTTGTTTCGAAAAAAGAGGATTAAAGGGGGATTTTATTTATTATTAAAAACTACTTATATCATATGGTTATCTTGTGAACAATGAACCAAAATGTCCTCTAACTGCTAACAGTAGCAACTTTTCTTTAGAAAGTTCTGTAGTCACTTTTGTATTTAAAAATTTTTTTTAGCTAGCTTTGAAATATCTGAGCGCTTCAGCACTTTCTACTGATAAAAATATATCAAAAACAAGAAGATCAAACATTGGAAAATAGATAAACACAGAATTGAAAAAGGTTCATGTTTGAATGTTTTTAAATGTATTTTTATCAGTAGATAGGTTTTGATTCCTTGTGCTCATAATTTTTTTTGTAGTGTATTATTTTCAGTAAAGAACTTTGAATTGTTGAAAGTATTCTTCTAAGTAAGCTAAAAAGAAATAATTTGAAAAACACCAAAATTACTTTTTAAAAAATCTACTTTTTCCGTTCTTGTTTCCTTTGAGGTTTCAATTTCTTTCTTTCGATTTCCAAACTTTTGGTTTCACAACCACGACTAACATACTTTTTTCTGATTCACCGTTTTACGTATTTTTACGTCTTTTATTTCATATTTTAAAAGCATTAAAAGTGAATCGAAATTGAATTGAATTCACAGTTTTCCTCTCTTTTCTCGTTTTTCCACTTAAATGCAAACTGAATTAATAGAACCTAGTAAGATCCAACTATTTTAGATTCAAAATATAATTATTTTGTTTGAAAT
>JAABKJ010008827.1:0-11355 GCA_011634705.1 Andricus grossulariae
TGTTATACTTAATTATCTTATAGTGGTAGACTCTTCAACTAGCTATTTTCATACGTTAAGTTATCGGTATTCTCTGAATCAGTATGCCTCCATGGTAACACACTTTATATATCTTATGATTTCTATCTTACCGACCGTAGTGCAGTTACCACAAATAGCTTCAAACTCAGAGGAGATCAGTAATGTTCTTGCTTGTAGTTAATAGAGTTAGCTGGAAAGATGTGGGGTAAGGTAGGTTGCGCCTAGCTAGACGTTACATCAAATTTTGTAAAATTTCGGGATGTAACAAAAGAATTAATGAAATTCAAGGAATTCATGAAATGTGAATTTCGAGAATTCCACGAATTCAGTGAATTGCGTAAAGACAATGAATTCCTAGAATTTTGTGAATATCTTGAATGCCATGAATTCCTTGAATGCCATAAATTCCATGAATTCCATCATTTCCATGAATTTCATAAGTTCCGCCAATTTAATTAATTCCACGAATTACATGAATTCCACTAATATTATGAATTCTATGAATTCCATGAATTTCATGACATCCTTGTATTCTATGAAGTCCTTGAATTCCGTAAATTCCATACATTCTATGAATTCTGTGAATTTTATAAATTTCTTAAATTCTTTGAATTCCGAAAATTTCATTAATTCCGCGAATTCGGTGAATTCCTTGAATTCCACAAATTTTATGAATTCCGCTCATTCCGTGAATTCCATAAATTCAGTCAATTACGTGAATTCTGTGAATTTCCTAATTCCACGAATTTTATGAATTTTATGAATTCCATGAACTCCATGAATTCCATAAATTCCTTGAATTCTAATAATTCCGTGAATTCCATGGATATCTTAAATTCCATGAATTTTATAAATTCAGTGGATTTCGTGAATTCCGCGAATTAATTGATTTACGTAAATTTCGTGAATTCGGTGAATTCCTCGAATTGTATGAATTCCTTGAAATCCGTGAATTACACAAATTTCGTGAATTCCACTAATTCCGTGAATTCCATAAATTCAGTCAATTAAGTGAATTCTGTGAATTTAATGAATTCCGTAAATTTCATGAATTCCACGAATTCCGTGAATTCCATAAATTTTGTGAATGCCTTGAATTCAGTGAATTTTGTGAATTCATTGAATACCATGAATTTCATGAATTCCGTAAATTTTCTGAATTCCACAAATGCAGTGAACTCCGTGAAATCCATGAATTTCGTGAATTTATTAAATTCCATGAATACCGTGAATTGCACAAATTCAATGAATTCCGTGAATTCTATGAATTTTATTAATTCCATGAATTGCATAAATTCATTGAATTCCGTGAATTCTATGAATTCTATTAATTTCATGAATTCCATGAACTTCATGAATTCCATGAGTTCCATGAATTCCTTGAATTCTAATAATTCCGCGAATTCCAGAAATTTATTAAATTCCATGAATTACGTGAATTGCACAAATTTAATGAATTTTATTAATTCCATGAATTGCATAAATTCAGTGAATTCCGTGTATTCTACGAATTCTATTAATTTCATGAATTCCATGAATTGTGTAAATTTCATGAATTGTGTAAATTTCATGAATTGTGTAAATTTCATGAATTGTGTAAATTTCATGAATTCCGTGAATTCTGTGAATTCCATGATTTTCGTGAAGTCCATGAATTTCGTGAATTCTGTGAATTCCTCGAAATCCGTGAATTTCTTGAATTCCGCGAATTCTGTGAATTCATTAAATTCCTTGAACTCTGTAATTCCTTGAATTCTGTAATTCCTTGTCCACAATTTTTTACTTATAAACGCTACAATACATGTATTGGAATGCTTGAGGATGACTCACGATTTAAAACACTTACAATGCATATATTGCAATTTCATCATTCCAATACCGTGTTCGCAATTTTACCTTACGCTTGTATTGTAGAAGTTTTAGAGAATTCCAAAGATTTTTACCAGTGTAAAGGTCAAAAATCGAATCCACCGTCAAAACTTTTAAAAGAAGAGAAAAGATTGAAAAAATAAAAAAGAGCTAAGGCGGCAAGAGAATGGCCTAAAAAATTAATGAAAATCCTATTGAAAAGACTAAAGCCCAAATAAAGCGCAATCCAAGGTACTATTTTTGAGTACCTGTTTCACAAAAACATAACCTCTAAATAACATACATAATTTATTATTATATTGTTAATTTAAAAAATATTTTTCGATTAATTTCACTTATGAAAGTTATACAAATCTGTAAATTTAGTGGATCTCAAAGAATTTATTCAAAATAGGCGAGGTATTTCGTAGGGGTTTTAAGATTTGAAGAAATAAGAAATAATTTTTTTGAATTCAACCTGAATTCTTATCAATTTATCCTGCATTCTTTTAATTCTTTGGAATTCTTTTGAATTCTAACAATTCATTTAAATTCTTTTCAATTCACTCACTTCTTCGAAATTCGATAGATTTCTTTTTGATTTTTGAAAAGTTTTCATTTAATTAATACTCAGGATCAATTTCCAATTAAATAATGAAAGAATTAAAAATATTTTTCCAAATTTCTTGGCATTTTTCAAAGCTTTATTTGTTTATGAAATATATTATTTATATATATATATACTATTTTTATATATTTTTATTTATTTAATGGTATTTTGAAGGATTTGAAATATTTTAGGGTAGTTTAAAACATTCGCAGGAACTTTCAAGAGCTTCAAAAAGTTTCAAGGGATTTCAAATAAATTTGTGACTTTTTTCGAAAGTGCCCTCTGCGGAAAAAATAACCCACATAATAAATATAATTATGGTATCTATACATTACAAACAAGTAATCTGATACTTCATAAAATATTATTTTCTATTACAAATAACAAAATCTTAAATTTTATATGTTTAAAATCAAGTAGATTTTCTAACCAAGCTAAAATATTTGAGCATTTTTATTAGAGCTGTGCAGTTGTTCACACGAATTTTTAATACAAATTCAAGAACGCTTGAAATATTGTATTTTTCGAATTAGAAAAAAATTTAACTGTACCCCAAACCGCCTTGATTTCCTTGAATTATTTCAATTTTTTAAATCAGAATAACTTTCATTTTGGTAAAAATTGGATCCAAAATTCAAGTCGAATCTTCGAAATTTGACTTGTTTCAATATTCGAATAAATCCATATTCAAATATTCGACTTGACTTTTGAAATCATTATTTTTTACAAAAAAAGGAGTCATTGTGATCTAGAAATTGTAATAGCTTAAGGAAGTCAAACCAACTTTCTAGGCGTGTATAAGTTTGGATTAATAGATAGGAATTTTCATTTTCTGTCTTTAAAATTTACTAATCAGAAACAAAATTAAAATTTTTTCAAATTTAAACGCTGAATGCTTCACGCGTATAAAATGGAAGCTCTCAATATTATACAATGGAATAATTTTATTAGGTGTACATATTAGATCTACTCATTTCAAGCAACTTTTTTTTATTATTAATAAAAATATAACAAAATTCAAGTAATCATGAATATAGTGGTTATTGAAATATAACTCGGACAACCAAAAATTTTCGGTCCGGCACTGGTTGTTTCTCACAAGCGGTAAGAATTTTCTTTGTTAGTATAGAAGGACCATTTCGCCCGTGTAACGAATGTGTATCTCGTGTGTCCTCCGCCCGTCCTTCCTTTAATATACAAAGTAGGCTAAATATAGAAGCCCCTCTATAAATCGGATTTTTTTTTCGTGTTGGAAACAACGGCTTGGTGATGCAGAAATTACATAACTCTGCCGTGTTTTTGATTTGAGAGGCGTTCTGTGAAATATCCAGTCTTGCACTTTGCTTTTAACGGACTTAAGTTTTGCAAGTTTTAAAAATTCAGATTGCTATAACTACTGTCTCGTTTAAGAATTCTCTCTGAATTATATTTAATTCTCATAGAAAAAGTTCTGTAGAATTCACAAAAAAGTATGTCTGAACATATTGAGGATTTTTTCTCATATCTGCCACATCGTAACTAATTCTGTAATTCCTCAAGTACAAATTTTTTCCGTGCATTTAACATAAACTCCCTGGTCAAACGTTTGACGGTGATTGCCCAGTTTATTATTGTCAGCAGTAGATTAAGTCGATACACATCCCTTCAAAAATCTCCACCACAGATAATACCAAACTTCAGATGAACTTTTCGCTTCTCTTTGACATGATTTATTAAACCCTCAAGGTATAAGAAAAAGGTAACCGCCGTGGGTGAAGTAGAGACACTGCTACTTTTTAAATGGATGAATTTGATGTTCTTGACACCAAAATATTTATCTACGAAATGACTTTTTGCTGACAACTTTTGTTTCAAATACAGCTTAACAATTTTCAAATTTTTTTAGCCACGCGGAAAGTTTAAGCAATCCCAATGATTTTTCTCTGACTGAGATGAAATACTGAATTTTTACAAAATCGCCTGCAAATCATCATTTTGTACCAATAGTAATTTGAAGACGCTGGCCACCTCGTGAATGAGTCCAGGATAAGGACTTCATTTTTTCCCCATTTTCTCCTACCATTTTTCATTCCAACAGCGAAGAAACAACTTTTTCGGTAGCCTTAGGATCAGCTTGTACAATTTTTCTAGTGAGATTATTCAGACGAGTCAACAAATAATGCGCAGTCATAAAAAAAAGTCAAGTTTCGGAATCAGTATTTAATATAAAACAATTTATTGGGCACTTTCTTATTCGTTACATCTGCAAGCCCTTGCTTGAGAGGAACATTGTTTAAACAGAACAAGATAAATGTATGAGTAGCGGTTTCCTGGCAAGTTGGCAAATATTCCAAATACATAAAGAGTGCAACTCAATCCAGTGATTTTCTTCAGCGGTTCACGATCAGAAACAAGTGGTAACTTTACGTTGTTTTCTGTATCATTCTTGATCTTCTATAAATTTCTTTTACAACTGGAGCACACAACGAGGAGTAGCCCTTAATGAATTGTAGGCGTGTTATAACTTTCCTTTTACTGCAACATAGCAAACAAATTTTTTTAGCGATTTTTATTATGCATTCCTGATTTTGGCATATTTTATAATATTACTAGACAAACTGGAAGAAACTCCATGACAAAACACAAATACATTGAACTGAAATATGCGTTTATATTATGGGAATAAATCTTTACGCGAAATTCATCAGGAACGCACCATTTGAACTGTGAATATTTTTTTTTAATTCCCAATTTTTTACGAAAAACACTGACTCAATCCAGAATTGTTAAGAGATTCCGCATATGGTTTAAGTTATAATGATTTTTGTTTTTAAATACTATAATTTACCATAAGAAGCAACAACGTTACCTAAAATTCATCAAAAATGATTAGTCTCGTCTAAATTCTAAAGTTTTTTAAATAAAAATTTCAATTTCTCATTAGAAACATTAACAAATCCCGAAATTGATAATATTAAATATTATCAAATCTATTACCAGTATCAAAATTCACCTGATTCTATTTCTTCTTACAAAATTAATAAGCTAGCCCATGAAAACCATAAAATGTTCTAATTAACAAACCCAAATATATTTTTGCGTGTTTCCGAAAATATCTAGGGTATTTTAAAGTACCAAAGACGAACAAAGAACATTAAAAATATGCATTTTTTCATCATAAACCAGTCATCCGTTGCGGGACCTAAACGTTTGCTGGCTAGCCCCTCAGGACCATACGTATTTCCAATTTTTGAATCGAAATATTTCTTTCGACATATTTAAAAAAATATTCAGTATGTCCGAAAGCATTGAGAAGTAAAAATTTACATTGAAAACTAAAGTAGATTTTTACAAGACCGTTGATCTATCCTGGCTGCGAATAGTTCCCCAAAAATTTTCTACACGAGAGGATTCGTCTTATTTAGCAGGAAATTAACCTGCTTGATTGAAAATTCACCTTTTCGGTTGAAAAATCAACTATGAATGACCAATCATTCACCAAAAAATTATAATATTCAATTACCAATATGCATTGCAAGCTAATGTAACAAATTTATTGACTTTTTGCATATTTTCAGAATCATCCGAACAAGCTCTTCCAGTTCCTATAAGAAAATATGACAGGGAGATAATGCGAGATAGTGTATAATTTTTTGATGTCTTTTTTTCCAAACAATGACAAAATGACAGGAACAAAATGAGATGCCTATCATTGTTAACCTGTCATTTTTATCATTTTTCCTGCTATTTTCTTTGTAGGCAGGAAAACGAAAAGGAATATATGACAGGATCAAAATCATATACCCCTTATTATTTTCAATTATTATTGATGACTGAAAAACTTGTCCCAGGGCGAACCTTAGAGCTGATGATGGTCGTGCAGCGCCGGAAAATAAGACATTCATCGACCTAAATAGCGTTGTCATGCTAAAGAAAAATAAGAGGCACATATGTGCGCAAATTCTCACGAAAAGAGAGAAAAATGTAATTGAACAAACCTTCCCATTCAAATATTTTGTTAAAAATTTTCGCTTTGTATAAACATCGAAAAGCTGAAGAAAAAATATAAAATTGTTCACAGCTGAACCTTCCTTAAGCCATCAGGATTGTTTGTGCCAAGTTTCGGACGCTTATGCATTGAGATTTAAGAGAACACTAGTTAGAAAATATTTTTACATGAACCTCATAAAATTTGGTCTTAGCCCATTGGCGTGGCGCACCAGAAGCTTAAAAATGTATAATTGAATTATGCTTTCACTACTTTTTATTACATTTTTAACATCAAACATTCATAAATCTTTTTTTTTATTTCACAGATATATCATCAGGCATGCCGCCCAAAACAAGCGACTCTCTGGAAAATGTTGGAATAATTAGTGCAAATGCGAATCGTCAAGGTAACTCTATTACTGATAAAAATTAATAAAAGAAGTTTCATTCAATAAACAGCTTGGAACACTCTTTTACTAAACTTTTCAACAATAAGGTATTAATAATCAAGTATAAAATGCATACAAAAATATGTTCGCTTTTTTTTTATTTGGCAGCGATTCACTACCGCGAATCATTGATGGTCTGCAACCGTCTTATACAAAATAAAATGGACTAATCAAATTGTTCTTCTACTATTTCTTACACATTTTTTACATAACAAGTTAATAAACCTTCCTTTTCTTTTCACAAAAATATCATCAGTATTGCCGCCGAAAAAAAGGAGATATCTGCAGAATGTTGGGACGAGTAGTGAACATGCAAATCATCAAGGTAACCATTGTACAAATAAAAATGTATAATAGATATATTAATTAGGAAACATTTCAAAACTATTATCAAAATCTTAAGCTATAAAATGTTCCATACGCATGGAGCCTTGTTCCCAGTCATTTAGTGACATCTTCACTGGTCAATTTTTAATTTTCATCAGATTTTGATGTTTTTTTTTTAACAAAAGCCTTATCATATTTTAAAGAGATTCTTGACAGGCGGTTTTTTTATTTCAACCATTTTTTATTCCAAAGCAAGGTTGATTTTTTTCTAGTTTTCAGAAGTGCCATACTTTTAAGATGTTCTGATTCATGAAAAAGGTCTTAAATTATTGCAAAAATAGGGTGGTTCAAATTTATACCTGTACGTTTCGACAAAGTGGGCGGAGAACGTTTGGAAATGTCCTGTTTGGCCGTCGGCTTTGTATGACAGCTACGAGTTCAATTACACACCAAGTTGAAACTAACTTAGATTGGACTGAGAATATTAATAAATTGTCCATGGAATAATATACATTCATCACCTGAGTTAGGTCTGGCATAAAGCCTCGGTGGCTCAGACGATAGGGCGTCAGACTTCCATGCATCCCTAAAAGCCACCCCTAGCAATTTTAACAGAACAATTTATAAATATCCCTGTGTGAAAAATCTAATTCATTCTGAAATTGACGAAAGTTACGCAAAAATTGAGTATATTATATTGATATTCCCACAGTAATAATAATCAGCAGCAACAACAAACCAGGACCCAGAATTTAGCCATGCATATAGATTTGGGTTTCGTGCCATCAAATTAAAATATAATAAGGGTCACATCTGAAAATTAATGATGTAACTAAATTCTGCTTGAAAATATCTTCAGGGATTCTTGTAATAGGCAATAAAAATGATTTTTTAAACAATGACATTGTTTACAAATTATCCATTTCGATTTTAAAAGAATTGTTGAAATAGATACACTAAGCTAAAAATTCGGTCCAATCTGCGAGGTAGTCTATGGATATCATTAGGGTTTCTTTTAATCTAGGCATAAAGTTTTGCCCTTATTTTTCGAAAGATATCTATATTTGGTTTAAATATTGCGCAAAGGATGTTTCGAAATTATCAATTTTTAGAAGTATGTGCATTTTTTTGGACTATTAATTTTCCTACTCATACTTTCAAAATTTACTTTTCAGTAGATTGGTTCAAAATCAACTACAGACTGTTTTTGTATGTTAAATTAATTTGTCGAAAAACCAATCTTTTCCTTTAACAAAAACAGTTTCATGCCTTTAAAAAATCTAAAGTGATGCTTTAATTTAATACAGCATCGAGAAATGCTAGCACTATTTCCCTTTAGTAAAGAAATTTTATAAAATTATGTTTTGTGCTGTATTTTTTTGAAAATTATTATTTTTTCTAAGGCTAGATTCTATTATAGGAAGGAGTCAGCGTGGTGGCGTTAAACAATAGTTAATTTATTAGATATTTACTAGTGCGACTCTGGGGAGTTGTGTAATGATTTAAGCTTCTGTTGGTCTATGGTTCGTTTATATTCTTGGTATTTCAACATTAAAAACCTAAAAAAATGTTGGAAAAAATTATTTCAATAATTTATTTATCGCACAAATTCAGTGATATTCTTGGATTTAAGATAGGGCTTTTAGTTTATTTTGAAATAATGTCACACGTTTCAGATCGACATGCATAGCTAAATCTGAGGTCGTGAAAGTACCCCTAGCATATTTAATGAATACCATCTCAGCTGCCTTCAACTAAAAACGCAAAAAAAATCTCAGAATAAACATAATCACAGCAGTCACCTTCTAAGTACGCTAGGGATGAATTTTAGGAATTTCTGAGTATTATTTTCGAGTAAAGGATGTATTTAACGTGATGTAACATAAAAGTGACTTGTGCGACTTGCTTAAATTTTTTTAATTTAATGGCTATTTTGCGTGGTAAACTTTAAAATTTGTTTTTTAAAAGAGCCAGGGGGAGTTTTAGGATTCCTTGAATATTATTATAGGGTTTTCACTAATCGTAAAACATCATGAAGAATATTTTTTGTGAATTTTATAAAAAATATTTTGAGAATTGGTGGAATTACAACAAGTTTAGGTAAAAAACATTGTTTCGTGAAAAACGAGCTTTTTGAGTTTACTTTGAAAACGGCAAATGCTACAACTTGTTGTCCAAAAAAGAAGATGCGGAACTAAATTTTTTATTAGAATATATACTTCTAAAATATGTTATTCGTTTGCAAAGTTACCATGAGCCAAAGCCATTCAGCGAGAAATGCTCATAGGTGGTTATAGAATCCGGCCCCTTGATAACAAACTCATTTATAACTTATAATATACGATTGTGTACTTTAAAAAAACGTAATCCTCTGTTGCTTGTTGCAGAATTAATTTCACAGTTTGAGTGTATGCCTGGTGGCGCACCTTCTTCTTCTTCATCGTCTTCTTCTTCTGGCAGACAATCTCCTGAAAAGTCTCTTCTTTCAGCCAGACCTCATTCTTCTACTGCGTCTCCTCCTCCTGCCGCTCCACCTCTTCGTGAGAGGTCCAGGTCTCCCCTAAGGAAAGATTTTTTTCGCACATTTGGATTTGCGTATGAAGATCTTGAATTCATTCGACTCAGTCCTAACAAAAATCCGAACCGAATATTCGAATTTCGAAGATATGTGTTTCCTCCTGATAAACCAATTCGATTGAGAAACAAGAATCATGTTCTCAGCCCCATGCCAACCGAAGAACAAATCGTGTTATCCACACATAATGGTGACGTCTGTGCAATATTGGAAAAAACATTAGCGTCTTGCACAGTTTTTCGTGGAATATATAAACCTGTTAGCTCGGGGTCAAAACGGGCCAAAATAAACATACACAGCGGTATGGTTGAAGAATTGAACACAGAAGAAATAGCGGAATGTGTAGTAGGCAACAGAAAGCCAATCGCAAAGAGTTTTAAAGCATATCGAGTATAAACCATCATTCTTCACACTGTCAATATAAAAAAAAAAGTGCAGTTATGTCAGATCATAAAAATTGGAAAATGACCAGAAAGTCCTGAAAATGTCAGCGAATTTATTTTTGACCAAGAATATTACAATTCTTACTGCAAAAAAATCATTCAATTACTAAAAATAGCACAAATTTTATATTACGTGATATAATCCAATTTAAAATGAACTCGCTTTCAACTAAATAATAATATAAAATATTGTTGAAAAAATTATTTTTCGTAAGTTTTATACATTTTTCCTGAAAAATAATTTTTTCTCTTCTGTTAGTCATTACTATATTATTTCAATTTGTGAAATCACAGTGAACTGTTTTTTTCGGGAACCTGATTTTTGGCACGGACATTAATTTAAAATTGTTAAGTTAGAATGGGTTTGAATGAAAAACTTCTGAATTCTAACATTTGTAAGTTGAGTTAAACAAATTTTTATTTCAAAACCGTTCCATTTCGAATGCTTTGAGTTGCAGTTTAGTTTTTCGGTTACAGTAGGCCACACTTCGTTTTTTTAAAGTTCTTTCTGTTTTAGCGAATAAATTCTCATTACTTTCGCTTTGCATTCGATAAAATGTAGCAAAATTGCCACATTTTCTATATTTTCTTGAACTCTATTGTACTAAATGAATCTATTAATAATGTTTCTACCTCAGACCGAGACTGCTCATTTATATATTGCAAAATAAAGCGCAAGTGCTATTCCTTGTCATTATTTTATTTTGGCTACCCTAAGAAATGTATACGAACATTTTTCTACACAATGAAATCCTTTTTTAAACATTTTTTTCGTGTCTGGTATAATTTGGCTCTAGTGTCGAACTGGAATGTATTTGCAGCCAGGGAACTCTGGCTGCACCCCACTTGTTTGGCGACCCTAAGGCATTTGACTGTGCGATATTTTTTTAGTTACCATAGTTATTAATTTTTTTCTCTGATTCTGAAATTATTTTTCTTTCTCTTTTGAAATCCGTTGGACTAATTTAAAAAAGTTTAATATTGACAAAATGGCTGCGGTTTTTCTCAAAAATTTCAAATCTGATTTTCTCAAAAACGCTATGATTTTTTTTCTCTTTCTTTTTTTTCAATTTGGTACTACTATGGTGAATTTATTTCAGTAGAGTTTATCTT
>JAABKJ010008829.1:0-11355 GCA_011634705.1 Andricus grossulariae
CAATTTTATATATTAAAAATTAAACTAAAAAAAATGAATTATAATATTTTTAAAATTATAAAACTTGGAATTATAAATATTTAAATTTAAAGACTTGAAGAGATTTTAATTTTGAAAATTTACAATAAAAATGTATTCAAGTTTTAAGTTTTACATCAATTGTGAAAAAATACAAAATTAATTTTCAACCAAAAATATGAATTTCCAAATAAAAGAAAGAAAATACACTTTTTAACTGACATTTTTTTGTATATACTTCATTTTTTAGTTTAAACGATAAATTTTTGGCAGAAAATAAGTAAATTTTCAACAAAATAGTTCAATTTTTATCGAAAGAAATAAATTTTCAACTAAAAGGTTAAACTTTTAATCAAAACTGAGACATTTACATTTTCGGTTAAAAAAAAATTAATTTTAAAGAAAATTGTTAAATTTTCAACTATGGGAATGAATTTTCAACTAAAAAAGTAAATTTTCAACCAAAAATAGAAAAGTTATATTTTTTAATGAAAAATTGAATTATTGAAAATTATTCAATTATCAACGAAAGAAATGAATTTTCAACTGAAAGTGATCAATTTTTAATAAAAACTGGAATAGTTAAATTTACAGTTACAAATAATTTTTAATAAAAAACGAAGTTTCAACAAAACATTTGAATTTTCAAACCAAGAAAATGATTTTCTACCAAAAAGACGAATTTTGAACTAAAAAAAAATAATTTGCTACAAGAAAAAGAATGTTTAACAAACTAGTTAAATTTTCAACCAAATGGTTTATTTGTCAGCTGAAAAATATGAATTTGTAACCAAAAATCGAATAATTAAATTTTCATTTGATTAATTTTCAACAACAACAAAAAAACTACTTTTCACCAAAATAGTTGAATTATAAACAAATAAAAAATTGATTTTCAACAAAGAAGATATATTTTTTAAACCAGAAGAATAAATTTACACCAAAAAGGTGAATTTTCAACTAGAAAAATTTTAAATGAAAATTGTAATATATAATTAAGTTTTCAGTATGAAAAATTAATTTTTAGTCGAAAAAAAAAAAAAAAATTGTTGAAATTTCAACCATAGAAATGAATTTCTAACTAAAATTGATAAATTTGCAAACAAGCATGATAATTTTCTAACAAAAAAATATGAATTTTCAACTGAAAAAGATAAATTTGCAAGCAAAAGATAAACGATTTTTGAAAATAAATCGTTGAATTTTCAACAAAAAAAATCATTCTTCAACTAAAAAGATTCATTTTCAAAGAAAAGAGACGAGTGTTTAGTGAAATATATGAATTTTCAACCGAATGGTTAATTTTTCATCTAAAAATGTTCAAACTTCAATAAAAAATGGAATACTTAAATTTTCATTTAATTAATTAAAAAAAGAACTAATTATCAACAAAATTGTTGAATTTTCAACTATAGAAAAAAAATTTTCATCTACAAAAAATAGAAAAGTTAAAGTTTCAGATAAAAATTGAATTTTCGAAAATAGTTCAATTATCAATGAAATAAATGAATTTTCAACTAAAAATGACAATTTTTTAATAGAAAATGGAATAGTTAGATTTTAAGTTACAAATAATTTTTAATAAAAAAACGAAGTTTCAACAAAAGCTTTAAATTTTCAAACCAAACAAATGAATTTTTAACGAAAAAGATGATTTTCCAAACAAATCATTTGCTAGAAAAAAGACGAATTTTCACCAAAATAGTTGAACTATCAAAAAATACAAAATTAATTTTCAACATAAAAAGATAAATTTTCAATCAAAAAGAATAACTTTATACCAAAAAGGTGAATTTTCAACTAAAAAAAATTTAACTGAAAATTATAGTGTATACTCAAGTTTTCAGTTTGAAAAATTAATTTTTGTCCGAAAAAATTTTTCTTCAACAAAGTAGTTCAATTTCCAACGGAAGAAAAAAATTTTCAACTAAAAGGTTGAATCTTTAATAAAAAATGCGACCGTTAAGTTTTCAGTTGATAAAAATTAATTTTCAAGAAAATTGTTAAATTTTCGAAAAAAGTTCAATTATCAACAAAATAAATGAATTTTCAACTAAAAATGATAGTTTTTTAATAGAAACTGGGATAGTTAAATTTTCAGTTACAAATAATTTTAAATAAAATAACGAAGTTTAAACCAAAAATTTAATTTTTCAAACCAAACCAATGATTTTCTTCCAAAAAGACGACTTTTCAACTAAAAAAAATTATTATCTACAAAAAAAAGAATGTTTAACAAAATAGTTAAATTTTGAACCAAATGGCTTCTTTGTGAACCAAAAAGGTGAATTTTCAACTAAAAAAAAGAATAATTTTTTTAACTGAAAATTGTAAAAAAAAATTGTTTAAATTTCAACCATAGAAATGAAGTTCTAAACAAAATAGATGAATTTTCAAACAAGTATAATAATTTTCTATCAAAAGAATATAAATTTTCTCCCAAAAATGGATGAATTTTCAACTGAAAAATATAAATTTAAAAAAAAAAAGAAAAAGGATTTAAAAAAAAATAGTTAAATTTTCAACTAAAAAGATTCATTTTCAATGAAAAGAGACGAATTTTCAGTAAAATATATGAATTTTCAACTGAATGGTTGATTTTTCAACAAAAAACGATCAAATTTTAATAAAAAATAAGGCCATGTGGCAAGTGGGTCACGTGACCGGCTTCCTACCTTACCGACACATTTTTATCTATAAACTTATTTTTACACGAATAGCGACATCGAGTTGAAAATTCGGGACAACAAATAAGAAGCACTAAGAAACGCGGCTCTGGTCCTGAATTTTTATAATTATGAAAAAACTTTTTTTTGTAAATAATTTTTTTTTTTGCTTTTTTCATAATTATAAAAATTTAGGGCCAGAGCCGCGTTTCTTAGTGCTTGTTATTTATTGTACCGAATTTTCAACTCGATGTGGCTATTCGTGTGAAAATAAGTGAATAAATTTACAAATAAAAAAAGCGTCGATAAGGTAGGAAGCCGATCGCGTGACCCACTCATCACATGGCCAATTTTCACCAAAATATTTACATTTTCTACCAGAGATATTCCTATCTATCATTAAATATCATTGCTTGACCCTCGGTTGGCAGACATCTTGCCAAATGACGTCACGACTTGAAATACCCATTACTAGCGCTCCTAGCAGTCGTTTTAGGAATTATTATTTGTGAAACGCTTTTTATCATTTTGCTGACAAACAGAGTTATCTCCAATTTTCTGAAAAAGTACAAATTTTTGAGAGGAAATATTTTCTAATAAAGATTCTTTTCAAATCAGACTGTACTTTTATTACCTAAAAATTTATGATTTAAGAAAATTTGAATTTCCCGGTGTAGAGGGCGCTAACATTTCTTAATATGGCGCTGTGTTTTTGGATTTTCGGTGTTTTGGAGTACACACGTGCACGTGGAGTGGATTTTATTTTTCAAGTTTTTAAAGTATTTTTTGTTAAATAATGACAAAAATACGGAAAGTGAAACGCAGGAAGAGGTTTCAGGCGAATGTTAATCGCAAAAGATTACGAAATAAGTTGGAAAAAGTACCAGCGATTGGATGGTAACTAATTTGCATTATTATTGATTTTTAATTTGTTTATTTGTGTATTAGCAAGTGAGGTATCTTATTGAAAGTTTATACCAAATCTTTTTATTTCTGTAATTTAAATAGTTGAGTGCAATTCAGTTGGAAAGATAATAAATTTTTGAAGGAATTAGAAACATAACCTCAAAAGAATCCAGCTTAGGAACAAAATTCGAGCTCTTTTCCAGGTTTTCCAGGTCAAGAAATCAAGCTTTTCCAGGTCTCCTTTTTTTACATGAAATTATTAAATAATGTATTTTTAGATATATAAAAAATTAGCGATTTTATTTTTTATTGGTCGGAAATTTTTAAAGAAAGCAGAACCTTTGAAATTTTTTTAAATCTTTATGAAATATTTCTTTAATTTTTGTTTGGGAAATTTTTTTTTTTCGTTTTAAATCATTGATATCTTTTGAAATCTTGTCAAATTTGTTGAAACTTTTTGAAATGTTTGAAATTCTTGTAATCTTTTATATTTATTTGATATCACTGGAATATTTTGGGAAAACTTTTAAAATCTTTAAAAAATTTGAAATCTTCTACAATATTTTCAAATCGTTTCAAATTTTTATGAAATCTTTGAAATATTTGTGAAATTTTTCTAAAATTTGCTTAAAACCTTTTAAAACCTTGAAATCTTTGTGAAATTTTTAAAAATCTTTACGAAATATTTCTTTAATTTTTGTTTGGGAAATTTTTTGTCTTCGCTTTAAATTATTGATATCTTTTGAAATCTTGTCAAATTTTTTGAAACTTTTTGAAATGTTTGAAATTCTTGTGAAATTTTTAAAAATCTGTATGAAATTTTTTAAATCTTTCTTTAATTTTTGTGGGTGATGTCTTTTGTGTTCGTTTGAAATTTTTGAACTTTTTGGGAATCTTCTCAAATTTGTTGAAGCTTTTTGAAATTCTTTAAAATCTTTAAATATTTTAAAAAATTTGAAATTAACCTTTTGGAAATCTTTAAATTCTTGAAATATTTTGAAATCCTTATGAATTCTTGTAAATATTTTTGAAATATTCCAAAAAATTTTGAAAAAGTTTTAAATATTTGAAGTGTTTGTAATCTGATGTACTGTACCGTTTTTTGAAATATTTGAAATTCTTGAAATCTTTCTAAATCCTTAAAAATTCTTTGAAATATTTGTGAAATCTTTTATATTTATTTGATATCACTGGAATATTCAAAGTCTTTGGGAAAACTTTTGAAATCTTCTGAAAAATTTAGAAATCTTCTACAATATTTTGAAATCGTTTCAAATTTTTATGAAATCTTTGAAATATTTGTGAAATCTTTCTGAAATCTTTTGTACCGATGAGAAATCTTTCAGAATCTTTTAAAATTTGTGTAAAATCTTTTAAAACCTTGAAATCTTTGTAAATCTTCTCAAATTTATTGAAACTTTTTGAAGTCGTTTAAAATCTTTGACATATTTTGAAATTTTTAAAATCTGGTGTAGTGTAAACTTTTTGAAATCTTCAAATTCGTGAAATCTTTTGAAATCCTTATGAATTCTTGTAAATATTTTTGAAATCTTCCAAAAAATTTTGAAAAAGTTTCAAATATTTGAAATGTTTGAAATCTGATGTACTGTACCCTTTTTTGAAATATTTAAAATGTTTGAAATTTTTTTAAATCCTTAAAAATTCTTAAAAATATTTGTGATTTCTTTTATATTTATTTGATACCACTGGAATATTCGAAATCTTCTACAAAATTTTGAAATAATCTACAATATTTTGAAATCTTTTCAAATTTTCATGAAATCTTTGAAAACTTTGTGAAATTTTTCTGAAATCTGTTGTACCGTCGAGAAATCTTTCAGAATGTTTTAAAATTTGCGTAAAATCTTTTAAAACCTTGAAATTTTTGAAATCTTTCTTTAATTTTTGTGGGTGAAATCTTTTGGGTTGGTTTGAAATCTTTGGGAATCTTTTCAAATTTTTTGAAACATTTTGAAATCGTTCAAAATCTTTGAAATATTTTGAAATTTTTGAAATCTGGTGTAGTGTACACTTTTTGAAATATTTGAAATTCTTGAAATCTTTTTAAATGCTTAAAAATTCTTAGAAATATTTGTGAACTCTTTTATATTTATTTGATATAACTTGAATATTCGAAGTCATTGGGAAAACTTTTGAAATCTTCCACAAAATTTTGAAATCTTCTACAATATTTTGAAATCGTTTCAAATTTTCATGAAATCTTTGAAATATTTGTCAAATCTTTTAGAATGTTTTAAAATTGGTGTAAAATATTTTAAAACCGTGAAATCTTTGTGAATTTTTTTTGAAATATTTATGAAATCTTTGAAATCTTTCTTTAATTTTTGTGGGTGATGTCTTTTGTGTTCATTTGAAATCTTTGGGAATCTTCTCAAATTTATTGAAACTTTTTGAAATCGTTTAAAATCTTTGAAATTTTTTAAATCTGGTATACTGTTACCGCTTTGAAATCTTTTGGAATCCTTATGAATTCTTGTAAATATTTCTGAAATATTCCAAAAAATTTTGAAAACTTTTCAAATATTAGAAATGTGTAATGTAACCTGTTTGAAATCTTTAAATTCTTGAAATCTTTTGAAATTCTTATGAATTCTTGTTAATATTTTTGAAATCTTCTAAAAAAATTTGAAAACTTTTCAAATCTTTGAAATCTTTGAAATTCTAGTATTCTTTTGAAATATTCAAGAAATTTTTATGTAATCTTTGTAAAATCTGTTGTATCTTCGAGAAATCTTTTAGAATCTTTTAAAATTTTTGTAAAATCTTTTAAAACCTTGAAATTTTTAAAATCTGTGAAATTTTCTAAATTGTTTAAAATCTTTATGAAATCCAGCGATTCTTAGGAACAAAATCGAAGCTCTTTTCCAGGTTTTCCAGGTCAAGAAATCAAATTTTTCCAGGTCTCCTTTTTTTACATTAAATAATTTAATCATCGTTTATTATACATATAAAAAATGAGCCATTTCGTTTGTAATTTGACAGCAATTTCTAAAGAAAGCAGAACCATAATTAAACAAATTCTTAATTTTTGGCGAACATAAGTCGTCTTTTTGAAATCATTTTTAATATTTTCAAATCTTTGTAAAGTCATTGAAATTCTTGAAATCTTTATTTTAAAGCTTTAAGAAATCTATTAGAATCATTTAAAATTTTTGTAAAATCTTTGAACTCTTTGAAATCTTTGAATTTTTAAAAAATCTTGATGAAATCTTTTTTTAATTTTGTTTTGGGAAATTTTCTGTGTTCGTTTGAAATCATTGATATCTTTTGAAATCTTCTCAAATTTGTTGAAACTTTTTGAAATATTTGAAATTCTTGAAATCATTTCAAATTTTTATGAATTCTTTGAAATTTGTGTAAAATCTTTTAAAACCTTGAAATCTTTGAAATCTTTGTGAAATTTTTTGAAATCTTTATGAAATCTTTGAAATCTTTCTTTAATTTTTGTCGTTGAAATATTTTGCGTTCGTTTGCAATCTTTGGGAATCTTTTCAAATTTATAGAAATTTTTTGAAATCGTTTGTTTGAAATCTTTGGGAATTTTCCTAAATTTATTGAAACTTTTTGAAATCGTTTAAAATCTTTTAAATATTAAAAAATTTTTGAAATCTGGTGTACTGTAACCTTTTTGAAATCTTGAAATTCTTCAAATCTTTCGAAATCCTTATGAATTCTTGTTAATATTTTTGAAATCTTCTAAAAAAAATTTGAAAACGTTTCAAATCTTTGAAATCTTTGAAATCTGGTGTACTGTACTCTTTTTGAAATATTTAAAACTCTTGAAATCTTTTTAAATCCTTAAAAATTCTTCAAAATATTTGTAAAATCTTTTATAATCATTTGATATGACTGCAATATTTGAAGTCTTTGGGAAAACTTGTGAAATCTTCTACAAAATTTTGAAATCGTTTCAAATTTTTATGAAATCTTTCAAATATTTGTGAGATCTTCCTGAAATCTGTACTTTTAAAACCTTAAAATCTTTGTAACATTTTTTTAAATCTTTATGAAATCTTTGCAATATTTCTGAAATCTTTCTTTAATTTTTGTGTTTGAAATCTTTTGTGTTCGTTTGAAATCTTTGGGAATCTTCTCAAATTTGTAGAAGCTTTTTGAAATCGTATAATATCTTTGAAATATTTTGAAATCTGCTGTACTGTACCCTTTTTGAAATCTTTAAATTCTTGAAATCTCTTGAAATCCCTATGAATTCTCGTAAATATTTTTGCAATCTTTAAGAAAAATTTGAAAACGTTGAAAATCTTTGAAATGTTCGAAATCTGGTGTACTGTACCATTTTTGAAATCTTTGAAATTCTAGTATTCTTTTGAAATCTTCAAGAAATGTTTATGAAATCTTTGTAAAATTTTTTGTATCTTCGAGAAATCTTTTAGAATCTTTTAAAAATTGTTGTCAAATTTTTTAAAACCTTGTAATCTTTGTAAAATTTTTTGAAATCTTTATGAAGTCTTTGACATATTTGTGAAATCTTTCTTTAATTTTTGTGGGTGAAATCCTTTGTGTTCGTTTGAAATCTTTGGAAATCTTCTTAAATTTGTTGAAAATTGAAAATAGTTTAAAATGTTTGAATTCTGGTGTACTGTAACCGTTTTGAAATCTTTAAATTCTTGAAATCTTTTGAAATCCTTATGAATTCTTGTAAATATTTTTGAAATCTTTTACAAAATTTTGAAAACGTTTCAAATCTTTGAAATCTGGTGTTGTGTAACCTTTTTGAAATCTTCGAAATTCTAGTATTCTTTTGCAATCTTAAAGAAAATTTTATAAAATCTTTTGTATGTTCGAGAAATCTTTTAGAATCTTTAAAAAATTTTGAAAAATCTGTTAAAACCTTGATATTTTTGAAATCTTGATTATTATTGATAAAATAATGTTATTATTATTTTATTATTTCATTATTTGATGTAAAAAAAAGGAGACCTGGAAGAAATTGATTTTTTTTCAATAATTAGTTCGTATGTAAAATGTATAAAAAGGGCTATCAATTGAATTATTTATAATCTTCATCATAATTGCAATTCAGCTAAAATTTCTATTTGTTAATTAAAAATTAAAATCTTTTTTGTTGAAATATCGAAGTGCGTATCATATTTTTCGATAGGAATTTTACGTCTTCCGTTGAAATTTGGTTAAAAGTTGAACAATTTTTTTTTAAACTCCATTTTTTGTTGAAAATTCATCTTTTTATGGTAGAACATTAATCTTCTTGATTGATAATCTTCCTTTTGTTTAAAAATACATAATGTTATTTGTAAATTCATCTTTTTGGTTAGTTATCTACTTATTTTGTTGAAAATTCGTCTTTTCGCATGCATTATATTATTTTTTATATTAAATTAAAATCTTGTTTGTTTATTATATCAACTATTACATTTGTCGTTAACAATTATTTTTTCTTAGTCAAAAAAATTCAACCGTTTTGTTGAAGATTCACAATTTTTGTGGAAACTTTGTCTTTTTTGGTAAAAAATCTTTCTTTATGGTTACTTTTTTGCCACATTATTGTTACTTTTCGGTTATTTTTTTTTAGAGAAATATGGTAATTATTTTACTATTTTTTTAAGCTTCAGCAGTCCTGAGCCTTGCCTTTTTCTTGAAAATATTCTCCTATTTCCTCTTTTTTGAGTGAATTTATATAACTCAAACCTGACAATATTCTGTATTTTATTAACAATTAATATTTAATCATCTTTTAAATTGTTTAGTAAGCAGATTAAAGATGCTTGGGAAAAGAAGAAGTCCATCAGAGGCAATTTGTTGGATATGGGCCTCGCTTATGATCCAAATGAAGCTTTGAAAATACCAAATTCGAAACGTGAGGCGATGGATCGGGTTGAAGGTGAAGTTGTGGCAACGGCAAATTTTTCTGAGGAAGATTTCGAGGCTGAAATTCGAGCCCCAAAAGGTCACGTTGCTGAGAGTTTGGAAAAAGACGCGAGGGCTCCTCGAGAAAGAATGTTTAAATTGCCAAAAACTCAAGTTCAGTTTGTTACTTTCATGATGGATAAATATGGAGATGATTACAAGGTAAGAAAATAGTTTAAACCAGGGTGTCTAGAGTCCTGGAAATTCTTAAAAACCTGAAAAAGTCCTTGAATTTTCCTCATGGTCCTGGAGTTCTTATTCAGAAGATTAATTTTCTACCAAAAAACGAATTTTTAACAAAATAGTTAATTTCCAACTAAAGATATCAATCTTTAATGAATTATATAAATTTTTAACAAAGTAGTTTAACTTTTAACCAAGTAGTTGATTTTTCATTTGAGAAGATTAATTTTCTACCAAAAAACGAATTTTTAACAAAATTGTTAAATTTTTAATCAAGTAGGAGGTCAATCTTTAACTAATAGAATGATTTTTAACAAAGAAGTTGAACTTTCAACAAACTAGATTAATTTTCATTTAAGAAGATTATTTTTCCACAAGAAAAACGAATTTTCAACAAAATAGTTGAATTTTCAACCAAAGGCATCAATCTTTAAATAATAAAATGAATTTTCAATAAAGAAGTTTAACTTTCAACCCAATTAAAAATAAAGTAGGAATTATTCTAATTTAAAAAATTATATATCTATATATAAAATAGTCAGTTCATCTAAAGTTAAAATTAATATAGGTAATATAATAATAAAATTGTGAATGTATAATTTTATAAAATTTATTTTAATTAATGATATTAATATTAAACCTATAATTCAAAGAGGCAATAAAATAAAATAAAATGAATAATAATCTATAAATAATAAAAAATAAATGTTTAGTGAATAAAATAAAATATTATACAATAAAAATAACAAAAATATTTTAATTATTTAACATTTTCAACTAAAAGTGATCAATTTTTAACAACCACTTGGTTAAAAATTCATTTTATTGGTTGATGATTTAACTATTTTTTTGAAAATTCGTTTTCTGTTGGTTGAAAATTAATCGTTTTTAGTTGAAAATTCAACTCTTTTGTAAAAAAAATCGTGTTTTTGTCTAAAAAAATGAACTGTTTTGTTGAACTTTTTTCTTTTTGGGTTAAAAGTTTTATTATTTTGGTAGAAAATTCAACTCTTGGGTTGAAAATGAACTTCTTGGCTGAAAATTCATATTTCCGGATTGGAAAGTCAACTGTTTTATAAAGAATTCGTATTTTTGGCTTGAAAATTTAACAGTTTGGTAGAAATTTTTTTTTTGTATTGACTCAAAAATCTTTCTTGGCAGAATATACACTTTTCTTGTTAAAAATTTGTTTAGTTGGTTCGAAAATTCATCTCTTTTGCTAGAATTAAAAAAAAAAACTTTTTGTTCAAAATTAATGTTTTGAACTGAAAATTGAACTGTTCTATTGGTAGAAAATTCATGAATTTTTTTGAAAATCAAAGTGTATGATTGATTTGAATATTTTATGGATTGATTTAAATATTTAATGGAAATTCGTCTTTTTGGTTGAAAATTTATATTTTTTAGTGGAGAAGCTGTCTTTTTTATAGAAAATTAATCTTCTTGGTTGAAAATTCATTTCTTTGGTTGAAAAATTCACTATTTTATTGAAAATTCGTCCTTTTTTATTGAAAATTAAAATTTTTTGGTGCAAAATTTTTCTTTTTTTTTGTAAAAAATTAATCTTTTGGTTGAAAATCGAACTACTTTATTAAAAATTCAATTAATTTTTAAAGATTCATAGTTTCAGTTGAAAATTTATCTCTGGTTAAAAAATTAGGTATCTCGTTGAAAA
>JAABKJ010008830.1:0-11354 GCA_011634705.1 Andricus grossulariae
TCTGCACCTATCGCTTGGAACTTCTTGACCTAAAATGCGGTTACGGTATGCTAAGGTGGAAAGGACACTTTCCTGGCATGCGAAAATAAAACCCTCTGTACCTGAATTAAGTCCTGATGATTTAAGAAAAGCAAAAGTTTGCTCCTTCGACAAGGACTATATACAAGGATATATATATATGCGAAACTATCACTGGTTCGTAACCTTAATGCCATACCCGCGTGCCAAAAATATGCCAAGGCACTTGCAAGATGGATGCAGAAAACTGTCATCCCTGTGTCGCTTCGTGTCCTTAAGACACACGAGGGTTTCGCCGGCCTGTCGTTGTGATTTAATCGTGCCCTATGTCCACCCATCTCATGGTCCTGAGACGTGGCCTTAGGTGTGATTTACCGCGGTTCTACTGGGAGCCTGTGTCATTTTCATAGATGAAAGTTGCTCCCAGTGGGACCCTGCGGTGGTTGTTAACCCTTAATAATAATAACATATATATATATATATATATATACATATTTATATAAGCATTTCCACAGAAAGTATAATTTTTTCAAAACAAAAAACTCCAAAATAAATCTTAAGGCACACTTTAAAAAATTTGTCCCTACATTTCAAACATATGTAGAAACTCATGTTTTAGGTTGAACAATATCTTTAAGCATGCGCGGAGTTTGCACAAAATATTGAAATTGATAAGTCCATAAATTTAATTTATTTAATATTTTATGAATGGAAGATCAAAAAGGTTTTTTTTTTAATTCTCAGGATTCTTTTCAGTAGTGTGCGAATCACGATGTTTTTAATAAAGAATATATAAGGAGTGTCTGCAAAGGAATTATGCGGACTTTTATTGAAAAATTCGAAACTATTACTAAATTTTCAATTATAATACTTTATCTTTTAGGTCGATAGAGGAAAGATTGAAAATCCTCAATAATGTTTTAACGTCTAGGATGCAATATATAGAAGAAAATTGGCAACACTTCTAGACCAAATAAGATTTAATAAAGTTTGACGTTTCGTCACTAGTCTGCATGATACATTGTACCATGCTCCCTTTTAAAAATCTTTTTCTAGAAATCATGAATTTTTATTTAAATTCTTAATTCTTCATCACAATGAAATAATTACCAAAAATGGTTTTTTCAAAATGTTAATCTCATTTTTTCTATACAATTGATGCATTGTTTACGGAGGAAACTCTTCTTCCCTTTTTTCGACAATTTTATTATTGAAACTGAACTTCACCGCTCTACCTAATGATTTAACCATGGATTTCTGATGAGGTTACTATGACTAGTGACGAAACGTCAACCTTTGTTAAATCTTATTGGGCCTGGAAGTGTTGCTAATTTTCTTCTATACTTTATCTCTTTTTTTTTTAATCAAGGTCGATTGTTTTTCAAATACTGAGATGTATATTGTGACCATTTAGAATATAACAGTTCCTAAATTGAACAGTTGAAAGAATAGTAGATTATACAAGAAGCGGGATACAGCGAGCGTAGCGAGCATGGCAAATCATGCGAGTTGGTAATCGACGTATCATGTTCGTTGCACACGATGCTTTCCCCAATCACCGCGCCGGTACGAGCGACTACGTTCGTTCAGAAGAATCTAAGTTGCGATGCGCAGTTTCAGGGAGAAGGGGTAGATTGAGTATGCACATGGCATAACTCAGTTCTTTAGAGGACTAAATGCCACATTAGTTCGCTGTGACATCACCAATAGAGTAATGAACAACTTAGATTCTTCTGAACGAACGTGTAAGTCGCAAGTTCCGGCGCGGGTATAATGTTCTGTATAATTAATTATCAAAATTCGATATCAATATAAGATACGTAAATTTGGTAGTTAGAGAATATTATTTTTATTTAACAATAAAACAAATTATTATTCAATAACATAATTAATTGATCAATTATCTGACAATATTTAACCCTCTGTCACACAGGTGGCTCGTTTTCGACCCAGTCAAATTTTCCCGCTTAAGTAGTTGATTAATTGATTCGTTAATCGATTGGTTGATTAGTTGAATAGTTTGGTAATAAATTGATCAATTGATTATTGAATTTCGTCCGAATCTACAATTTCATTAAATATTTTGTGAAATGTATATAATTCTTTATCGAAAAGCAGTGTAAATAGAACAAATGATAATTACAGGCTCATGAATGTCTTCCTTTTAACATTAGTAACAAAAACACCAGTCATTGGAAGAAACACATATAAGTACTTATTTTATTAAATAAACTCAAATTATATGGATAATTTGATTAAACACTGAAATCTTTAGCCCGATACTTTGTTACAACTTCTTCCTTTCTTGTACACAAACTGGTTTTAACAAGTCTGTACAAACAGTATCACCCATAGAGGCAAGAAAAGAACATGACACTTAAGGCGGGAAATTTCAAACCCAATGTCATATTTATTCTCCAAATATTATTAAATATTGAAAATTATATTACATAATATTATAAAAATTATATCATATTATATATAAGATATTATAATTATAATACTGATACAATATAATATATTATACTCATTTTTAATGGGAATTATATTGGGATGTATCTCGAAAAATCTACTTTCCATAAAGTAAGCAAATTAAAGGATATTTAACGTTTAATTAAATTTTAACATAAAAAAATTGGTTAAAAATGGTTTCAGATCTATTTTTCTAACATTAAACTATTATCTTAAATATAATACTTTCAAGAAACATTAAAAATATTTTTATAAACTCTTCTCTAATTAAATTTGTTAGAAAAGGTTGCCGAAAATTGGATATAAAAATTATTTCTTATTTTGTAATTTTACTAAAATGATGTTAGCTTGCAAAAACTGTAGGCCTTTTTAAGCTTTTTTTAAGCTCTTTTCGGTTCCTCTCAGAATTTCTTTTACCTAACTTGTAACAAAACTAACAAAAAATCTCAACACACGCGAAACCCAGAAAACTTTCTTTCTGGAAAATCTGTTGCTAAGATTTAAATAACAAACCTCATTTTCTGACAACAGAAGTCACCCTTTTCGATTCCTCACAGAATTTTGGTTGAATAAGTTGTAAGAAAAGTATTAAAAGATCAATAAAAATTCGAGAAACCCACCAAAATTTCTTTCATTAAAAATATGATACTAAGATTGAAATTACACAATGCCTTTTTTAACTTCTAACACAAGTGTAAAAATGTCTTATAACACTCAGGGTCCCAGGAAACGTTACTAATTTTCCCTCGCTTCAAGCGAATCTTGGCACACTTGTCGAATCCAAAGTGTTATACCAATGTCTCCTGTGTACCCCTCGACGATATTTAAAGCAATGTAAAGTTGGCTTGGTTTAGAAGCATAAATCTTCAGGTCATGCAAATAAAATACATGAGAGACCTTATGCTCGCGATGATTTTTGTCGCCGCAGAGGTACCCAGAAGACTTGCGCAGTGCGAGAGATAGTGGCGCTGTTCGTTGACACACGATAATTTCTAGAGGGGATAGTGAATCTATCTTTCCAAAGGGGCGTCAATCTGTCTATGCATCTCACTATGTATGGATGAACCTTCAAGCTTTCCAACAGACAGATGATAAGTCTATGAGACGTTGAATCAAAAGCTTTCCGGTAGTCAATCCAGGCCACCGAGAGGGCGCGCTGGTGGGTTGCTACGTCTTTACAGATGCACCTGTCGATTAGCAGGTTCTCTGGCAGCCTGCTACATCCTTTTTGGAGTCACGTTGTTCGTAAATCTCCCTGCATGCAGGCCCCATTCTTTTAACAATCCTGTCGTTTAGGATAGCGGTAAAGATCTTATGCAGCGTGTTGAAACAAATTATTGGCCTGTAGTTCTCTGAGTTGGACAAGTGGCGTTTCTTCGGTAGGAGTATAGTGCGTCCTGACACTAGCCACAGTAGAATAAGCGTCTCCAACTTTAAATATGAAGTGAAGATGCGGGCCAAATGTTGGTGTGTAGAAGTAAACTTCTTCCACCAGAAGTTCTTGATACCATCTGCCCTTGAGAAAGTTTCGGATAGGAAGTCATTCCTAACTAATTCGAAGTCATGCGAATCATTGCGGAATCTATATCCGGGCCCATCCGAGTTTATCCGAATCAATCCGAAAAAGTTCTATATTTCGTTGGATTGAAATCGGTTAAAAATTAATTCTACTTAATCCGATTCAATCCGAACCAAATTTTCGATCCGATTGAATCCTAACTCGGATTGACCTAAACCGATTTTCAATCCGAATGAATCCAATTCAATCCAAACTCGGATTCATTCGGAGTGAAAATCGAGTGAAAATCGGATTTTAGAAAGAAACAGGGTTATCGCTGAAGAGGCGCTGTGGGTCAGCGAGAAACTGTTGATTCTCCATGACCCATTCCTTCTTCTGCTGCAGTCTCCGCCTTGCGTCAGATAACACCCGTATTTTGTCAACAATGTGCTGCTTGATTGACAGCAGCTTTGACGTGTTCAGTGTGTTACCTTATATCTTTAGTTCGTGGGCGAACTTTCGGACCCATTCCTTGAACGGCCTACCAGATGCTATATAGTCAATCACACACTGAACACGAGACGCATTCTGTCTTGCCCATTCAATTTTCCAATCTTCGATCTGAATCAGCCAAAGCTCTCGCGGCACCATAAACTGATCAATTGATGAGCCAGAGGTCGGACTCCTCCTAGATTGGTCTACTTTCCGCGGTTGGTCTTAATGTGGCTTCCTCCTGTTCGTCTTCGGCTTGTACATGCAGCGGGGTGAGGGAAGCGCTCTGCGTTCATATCCATTTTGCGAGAGGTAGGCACCTTGATTTCGCAAAGACTGTTGTTGCGTAACATGCTGAAGCTCTTGCGGATTCACGCATACTGGTTCGAAATTAAATTATCATAAGCCCCTGCGGAGTCAGCCGAACTCATTCAAAATGAATTTCGGAATAAAACGGATTGGATTTATAAAATTGTTCGCGGTTTCAAACAGAATGGTTTTGGAATAATTCGGAAAGAGATTTTGCATTCACATGGAATTAAACGGATTTAATTGGTTAGAATCAGACGAACTCAGACGGAATCATTTTCATTCTGAATGATTCCGAAACTTCCACCATGGATGTTTCCAGAAAGCTCAAAATTCAAAGTCGTAGACGCAGATATTCTGTGCACGGGGTTGTATCCTGGATTCCTAAACATTGCTGCTTAATTATAAAAAAATAATTAACTTTTCGTCTATTTCATATAAAAATATGTTTCTTAGTGAGTAAATAAGTTTTTGTGATAAACTGTCAATTATAAAACAAATTTCTTTTGAGAAAAATGACTATTAATTAAAACATTATTTTTTATATTGAATGGTGTCGACCAGTGAGGTTGAGTAATCAAAATGTTAAATTTATTTCGAGCGACTGGTCCATTTTTAGTTTTATAATAATAATGATTAGAAATATTTATTAGTCACGCCTACGTGGTGCTCGATTCCCACCGGAGCTTAGAAGATATTTTTTATGTAATAAATATTTGTAATGTCTACATAGAATGCATCATGTACGACTTTGAGAAAAAGGATTCTCGGTCGTTCGTAGCTTAGTGGTGAGAACATCTGTTCAGAAATCAGTCTATGTGGTGTTCGATTTCCACCGGAGCTAAGAGGACCTTTTTTCTCTCATGAATATTTGTAAAAATTAATAATAAAAACTTAAAAATTGAGTAGCTGAACGAAATAAATTTAACATCTTGATTAGTCAACCTCACTGGTCGATACCATTTAACATCAAAAATAATTTCTTCAAAATTTGAAAATGTATGTCTACATAGGATGTTATATCGAAAAGCATCAAGTCCGACTTTGAGAAAAAGGATTCTCGGTCCTCCGTAGCTTACTGGTAAGAGCATCGACCGGAAATAAGTCTACGTAGTGTTCGATTCCTACGGGCGCTAACAGGATATTTTCTCTAGAAAATATTTGTAACCATTATTATTACAAAATTAAAAATTGACCAGTTGATCAAAATAAATTTAACAATATTACTCAACATCGAAAGGAGAATTATTTTCACCCCCCCCCCCATTATTTTATAGATTATCGTTTTGCTTGCAAATGGAATAATTCTATACAAGAGGCCAAATGAGTGGTTTGCTCGCTGCGAGTTTGAGTAATGTGTCTTCAAACGAGAATATTAAAATATACCACCTTAGTCGAGAGAATTGTAAACGTGAGTTGAGTTTGTAAGGGTGCATGCGTGGAGACTTGAGAGTCTCTCGGGCTCAGTCGAAATATGAGCGTCGAGCGAGCATGAGCGAAACACTATGTTGCGAGTGTGAACAATGAAAGACCGCTGCGTAAAATGGAATTCAGTTTCCAAGTCCGTGATTACGAACGTATATAGATTACTGAGTCCGGTTGTCCATATTTTATTCCCTTAAACTATTCAAAAACCCATACTTATCTGTTTAATTAACTTTAATGTGTGCGTGCTTCACTGGATATATTTCCGGTTAGAAACTACATGAGTGCATTAATACTCAAACTTTTGAAATTTTGCTTTAACACATCAGAAGTGGGATTGCCCACATAAATTTTGACGTTTTTGAGACGGGTAAATTGTTGAAATCAGTAGTTTTGATTAATTACGTCGTGCAACGTCGAATGAGTCACGTCGCGTCGAGACTACATCAGCCATTGTCCTTGATATAACAATCTTCTACATTACGCAGTTACGGTTAATATTAGAAAAAATCCAAATTACAATGCGGAGGATTTTGGAAACTTTTGCAGGCAACACACTCAATCCGGTGCTGCAAATCATTCGGGATTTCTCCAATTTAGGTGAGATCAAGGATATGATAATGACGATGGAAGGCATTCCCATTGTAAGTCTGAAGCTTCTCTAAATCCCCGCCCGAAAGTAGCGACGCCAATCGCCAATAACGAGACAAAATTCGGATGCGGCAAAGTCGGATCTGGGGGAAGTAGGGTCACAACCCTCTGTGTTAGCCCTGTTGTTAGAAGAAGGTCGACGTCGAGATGCCTTGATGAAGCAAATGTTTAACGAACTTTCGGTGCAGAGGAATAATATACTTGTAAATGATAATGAGAATTCAACATCAACGCCGATTTATCGTATCATGCCGGACCTATCAAAAGATATTGGTGACTTTGACGGTGAAGGTGATAGTGCAAAAGCTCACGAGTGGTTTATCGAATAAGAAGTATGAAAGAATTGCACCAGTAGCCGGAGTCTTTTGTTTTGGAAATTTCACGTAATCACTTAAAAGGTGCTGCTCGAAAATGGATCCGAGTACGATTATTGGACCTAAAATCTTGCAAAGAGTTCGAAACAGCGTTTAAATGGACCTACACAGGAGACGACAGCGCTACTGTCAAATGAAAGCGAATGTCTGAACGAGTGCAGAAAAAAGTAGAATCGATGAGATTATGTTTTCACGGTAAAGTCAAGTTATGTTACGACCTGATTGTACACATGTCCGATACGAAAGAGCAAATCCTCGTTGGATAGTGGTCCCGAGATTTTTGTTTAGGTATGCCAAGTCGCAATCACATCGATATTCACGATTTTTATTATGATTTACTAAAAACTGAACGTCTTGATGAACAGTGTGCTGAGAGAATTCGGGGTCGCAAGGAATTTAATGGCAAGAACCCCGACCGCGGTATGGAGCCCCGGAGAGAAATAAAGTGTTCAAAGTGCAACGGGAGTGGACACACGCAAAGGCACTTCACTGTCCCGACTGCAAATAAGAAAGCAGAAGTGAATTTAATCTGTGTCAACTGCGATCTGGCCATACAAAAATACATCAAAAAGGCGGTAATTGATGGAATGGTACGGGAAGTGTTAGTGGATCCCGGAGCGTCTGATTGTATCATCAAAGCCATGGTGGTTCTGCCAGAAGATCACCAAATGATACGCGAAAGTACCACATTCCAAGGCTTCGCTTCACCTAAATATAAAACGGATTCGTCCTGAATTGTGTCCTTAGATATCTCATTGATCGGTGTATTCCTTGAAAAAGTTGGTTTTCGCATAGTGCCCGATGAGGCTCCAGCATTAAACGTGATTGTCGGTCGTACCTTTACAGACCATTAGCGATTGATCTACCACAAAGAAGGTGATAAGTTGGTCTTCATCGAGAATTTGGAAAATTATTTAACCAGTATTAATGTGGTTAAATCCGTATCCGAGGAAATCATTTCTAACAAAAGTTCAAAACTTCCAGCACATTCTGTGAATTTCATTACTGTATCAAGTGTGGGAAACAATCAGGCAAGGCCGGCAAAACGTGTTAAGCCCAGGTGGGTAGTTTTGCTGACCGCGAGAGAGAGCAGGAAGAGGGAGAAGGTCTTTGTTATTACTGTCTTTGTTTGCTTCGAATTTTCAGGTGGGTAATTACCCAACTTTAGAAATTGCAAGTGGGTTGAACTACCCACCGTACATAGGGCTTTCAACGGCCCTGCAATCATGTTCTCCCAATTTTCAATTTTAACAAAGCCAAGGAAGAAATCGTCGAAGGAGGAAAAATTACAAGAAGAGAACTATTAAATATTCCAACCACGATTCCACCTGTTTCAAGAGAACCCGTCACCATGGAAGATCTACATGTCGGTATTTACAAATACGTAAAAGATTTAGTGGACCTTGTAAGTGTATTGAATAAGTACTGCGGTACTGTGTCGGAAAAAAATGTTTAATTAGGCTGTAACGACTTTATCAAAATTCAGACAATCGAGAAACCCTGAAGTAAGCCGGTAAGTAGCACAGCTTATCCAGCAAGTAGTAAAGAACGCCAAACTCTTAAAAATATTATTAAAGAATTAAAAGAAGCAGAAATTTCTATCGATACAAATTCCTCTTATGCGAATGGTTACTTACAGGTTCCGATTGCAAAATAGGATCGTCATAAAACACCCTATATTACTCCTGGCGATTCCGGGGAGTTTACGCGTATGACATTTGGGATAATGAATGCCCCCTTCTACTTCTCGAAACTAATGTCAAAAGTTCTAGAACCTCTTAAAGATCATTGTGTTCTTTTTTATTTAGAAGACATGCTAATCGCGGGTAAAGTCTGGTCAGATCTTGAAGAAAAATGATTCCTTGTCGGATTCCTAAGACGGTTTACCTATAAATTTGCGAACATTCCTGATCCTCGATATACTTTGTTAAAACAAAATGTTACGTTCAATTGGAACGACTCATGTAAACTCGCGTTTAATGATTTGCGAATTGTTGAGCTGACTGCACACACTGTGTTGCACACCGATGCAAGTGCAAAAGACCTGGCGGCGATGCTCTTTCAAAAAGCGTCCGATCACAAATATCACTCAGTGTATGCAGTTAGCCGTAGAACCAGCGAATTCGAAAAGAATTATCACTCTAGTAAGCTTAAGCTCCTCGTAATTGTCTGGACAGTTTCTCGTTTGCGTTCATATTTGATTAACATTAAATTCAAAACAGTCGCCGATTTTCAAGCTCTTTTATACTTGAATACCTAAAAGATAAAAAACCCGCAAATTATTAGATGGGGAAAACTTCTTTGCGATTTTGATACAGATATATAGCATAGCGCAGGCGAAAAATTACCGCACCTTGTCGCTTTGAGCCGTGCATCGGTCGATGAACCTGAATGTAATTTGAAAATTGAAGAGCGAATGCGCGGAATTTTTTTTGATTATTAGCCCCAAAGATGAAATTGTTAGCTATCAACTCGTTTACATAATTCTTGGAATAAAACGCTACACCGGCGTAGAACGTACAGTATCTAAATTACGTGAATTTCACTTTTTCCCGGACATGAGACAGTACGTAAAGCAGCACGTGCGAAGCTGTCTACAGTGTTTAATGACCAAGGCTAAAACAGATCGCAAATCGGGTCTGTTGCACCCCATTCTTCTTGGAAACATGTATCTGCCATTAAGAACATTGTTCATTGTTCATAAACTCTCTTGCTTTATTATTTAAATTAATTGTTATAAATAAGAACTTCAATTAACAGAATTTTTTAAATTGTATTGTCAATCTTTGGCATGAAAACATACATTTTACTTTCTTGATATTTTATTGTATTTTGAGCCATTATTTAATTACAGCCGCGTAAACAATATAATTTTTATAAATCTATACCCTTTCTTTATAGCGTTACTTTCACCAAAAAACAGTATAATTATCTTAGGTAGCGTTATTAATATCCGCTCCTTGTTATTTATTATAATTTGAGGGTCCCTGGGCATAAGAGCGTAAGTACCAATACTCGAATTTTACAGGAGACACAAAGAACTATCTTACTTCATCGCATTTAATTTTGTTTAAAAACAAGAAATTGATTTCGAGATTTTACTTATATCTATCGAACCATGAAAGGAACATTCTGAAAGAAGCAAACAGTTCCGAGAAAAACTCTTATCGAAGGTAGGGTGCGACAAAAAATTCAGATTTTAACTCAGAAAGAGTTGCATAAACTTCTTATTTTTTAATTGAAATTTTTTGTTTAAAAGAGAGTTTTTCTTAATAAAATAGTTATTTAAAATAAGAAGCTAGCATTGAAAGCACTAACAAGGATAATTGGACTGTTTACGATAAAAGTAACGTTAACGCCGCTTAGGTTTGAGCGACATTCAGGGGCCCCCACTCCTCGAAAAATATTCTATATCCCGTTCTACAATGCGGCGGTTCAATTTTGGCTTATAGGGGGCGTACATTAAAGAATATATTGTTTACAAGGCCGTAAATAAATAATGACTTAGCGTACGAGAAAATATCAAGAAAATAACACGTTTTCTTTTATGCCAAAAATAATTAATAGAATTTTTTAAGAAATCAATTCTTTTGAGGGTTTTTATTTATAACAATTGTTATAAACAATTCAACAAAAAAGTTTATGAACAATAAACAATGTTAGTAATGTAGGGTAAAGGTGGTTTAACAGTTTTAGCGAAAATTATGACAATGTTCGGCCTGAATGATTTTTTATTAATAAATAAAAATTATAGACGATTTCCTCTTAAAAAGAGCTATTTTTCATGGCTTGAGCGCCAGGAGAGCTCTCCATGGGCTCCCCGCCCGTTTTAAAACTAAAAAAAATACCAACAATTGACGAGAGGAAGTTTTAATTTTTTCTGAGAAATAGATTTTAATATAAAAATGTGCAAATATTTAAATTTTGTCAAAAAATCATTCATTTGCAACGCTGCATCTTGCAAACGGTTCGACCCACGGTCGTATACATAGGTCCGGGAGCTCTCGTGGTGGGGAAGTTCCATTATTGAAGCTTCCGATTATTTCACAAAGTTGCCACTTCCGGTAGTGGCGTAACAGTAGACAAAGTGGCGGTTTTATTTTATATTTTTATTT
>JAABKJ010008831.1:0-11354 GCA_011634705.1 Andricus grossulariae
TTCACGAAACGTCGGCAAGTTTCGTAGTTTTGCACACGATTGAAACCCGAAAAAGCTTCAAATTTTAAATTTAAATTCATCATAATAAATCATCGTGAAAGTATTAAATATATTATGATGTTTTTGTCAGCTGGTGCTGAAATTTCGATAACAAACATGGTTCGTTTTTCAAAAGTCGAGGGGAACTATGTCAGGCCTCGAGTGCGCGACAGAAACAATTATCGAGTATATGAAGTTCCAGTATATGCGGCACTTCTAATTTTCGACAATTGACTCTCATTTCCCCAGAACCGTTTGACAAAGCGGTATCAGGGCTAATGCAATAAGAGTGGCAGAGATGGCAATAACGTACTCTTTGTGCCGCGTTGTGCCTTTGGATGTAGGTTGTTCCCGCATGAGTTGTACAACTAGATAGAATGTGTCCTAGATGATCGAGGTGTGCATGACACATTCTGCAGCTATCATCGGAAATGTCTTGGCTTAAAATGTGGCGATGCTATGCTAGAGTGGAAATGACACCGTCTGTTCGCGGAATTTTTTCTCCTATGCTTTCTTAATCCGGGCTTTCATGAGTGACTACTCGAGATGGATAAGATTTGATGCATTTTGCTCACCCCTGATATTGAAGTCAAGGTCGAGTGTTTCAGCAGCCTCTTCCGCTGCTTTGTAGAGAAACGCTCCTTTGCCCACTTCTTCGTGCTTCCTGACCATTTCAAAAAGAAGGTCTTGTCCATTTGCGACTATATGTGCTGTACCCAGAATAATCTGCCTGTGAAGACATTCAAGATTTAGTATTCCGCGACCACCTTGACGGCGTGAGATGTAGAGTCGTGGAACAGAAGTCTTAGGGTACATGCTTTTATTCATTTGCATAACTTCTCGTGTCCAGATATCAAGGGATCAGAGCTCATCCGTCGTCCGTGGAACCACTCCAAATGAATAGAGTACAACCGGGACGGCAAGCATGTTCGTTGCACATACTTTGTTCCTCGTCGACAGTACGGAAGACCAATTCTGTCAGATAAGACGTTTGTATATGCTTCGGAGAGTATCCTTTATAGAGGTCACGTCCTGCATGCTGCTCTGTGGCACGTCCAGGAATGTATAGGTCTCGCCAGCGCCGTGTGGTCGTATAGTGCTTCTGTCGTCGAGCTCAGAATCTTCGGGGATGCCATTAAGTTTTCCTCGCTTCAAATAATCCTTGGCGCATTTTTCTAAGCCGAACTCCATTCCAATCTCCTGAGAGTATTCCTCGAGTATCCATAGAGAGAGTTGTGATTGCTTTCTATTTTCATCATAGATCTTAAGATCATCCATGCAAGATACATGTGTGACCTTATGCTTTTGATTTCCAGGTTTCCCCGCAAAATTACCCTTCGGAATGGCGAAGTGCGAGAGGTAGTGTAATAACGTGAGGCAAAAGAGAATCGGGCACATGGTGTCGCGCTGAAAGACACCTCTTTGAAAGGCGACGTTGTTAGTTGTCAAACGATGTTTTCCAGATGAGATAGTAAATCTGGTTTTCCAACGCGGCATCAACCTCTCTATGCACCTTACGATGTGTGGATGAACCTTTAGGCTTTCTAAAAGACAGATGATAAGTTCATGGGAGGTTGAATCGACAGCTTTCCGGTAATCAATCCAGGGCATCGATAGGATGCGCTGATATAATGCTGCGTCTTTGCAGACATATCCACTGATGAGCAGGTTCTCCCGACATACTGTTACGCCGTTTCTTTGAACCGCGTTGTTCGTACATTTCTTGCCACACAGGTCCGATGGTCCAAAAAATCCTATCATTTAGGATAACTGGAAGGATCTTATACAGTGTGTTCAGACAAGTGATTGGCCTGTAATTCTTCGAGTCAGCTTAGTTGCTCATCTTTGGCAGGAGTATTGTGCTCCCTTCCACCAAACACTCCGGAATAGGCTCTTTCGACTTTAGATATGAGGTAAAAATGCGGGCCAGATGCTGGTGGGTTCAAGGAAACTTGTTCCACCAGAAGGTCTTGATACCATCTGGTCCCGGAGCGGAAGAGTTCTTCATGCCTCTTAATACTTTTTTCACCTCCTTGGTAGTGATAGGTAGGCATTCTTCCTCAGATTTGATAAGGGAATTGCACAGCTCCTTGAAGCTATTCATGCTCTTTGAGTCTTCTTTTACGGGATGTAGGACTTCGTAGACTCCTCTCAAAAATGCTTTGACCGCCTCTAGTTTAGGCGGATGGTCGACAGTAACTCGAGGATTTTGGAAGAGACGAGATGGGTTGGAGAAAAACTGTTGGATTTCTCTGACCCACCTCTCCCTCCCCTCTCGACTTCTCCTTGCTTCAGATATTACCCGTATTCTGTCAACAATATGCTGCCTGATGATCAGCAGCTTTGACTTGTTAAGTATGTGATAACAGATTCGCAGTTCGCGCGCGACCTTTCGAATCTTGGCAGTGAAATTCCTGCCAGAAGTTATGTAGTCAATCACACACTGAATGCGCGACGCGTACTGTCTTGCCCGGCCTATCTTTGTAGTGAGTTGATTCATTCGTCTTTTGGTCTTATGATCAGACGTTGGTTTTGTTTTACGGTTTGCATCCGCCAATGCTCTAATTGCATTATACATGCCACAATTGATAGACCAGGGGTTGGATTCGTTGGAAGAATCTTCACGAAGCTCGTCATCCAGTTCAGCTAGATCTTTGGGCTTGAGAGAAACCTGGATGTTGATATTTCTCCGAGTCCTGAGGCATCGCTCTTCCTCTATTGGATGCCTGCCCGCGGTTGGTCTCAGTGTCGCCTCACTTTATTTGTTGCTGGCTTCTTCTAGCTTTGGTAGAGTAGGCGCTCCTCTTACATAGCCTCTCAAGATGTCTAATAACATTCATATATCTACGAGTTCAGGGTCCTCGGAAACGCCAGTAATTCGTCTTCGCTTGAAATGAATTTCAGCACATTCGTCCAGACTAAACCCCATACCAGTCTCTTCTGTGTACATCTCGACGACACTTAAAGTACTCCGAAGCTGTCTTGTACCAGAAGCATAGATTTTCAGGTCATCCAACTGAAATACATGAGTGACCTTATGCTCGCGACGATTAGTGTCGCCGCAGAGGTACCCAGGAGAATTGTGTAGTGCGAGAGATAGTGGCAGAAGTGTGATGCAAAAGAGGAGAGGGCTCATGGGGGTCGCCCCGAAAGACGTCCCTCATGAAGGTGACCCTGTTCGTTGTCACATAAGTCTCAGAGGTCGCCTAAATCTACAGAGATGAGAACCCTCTTCAAGAGAAGGCCGCAGGACTCCAGGTGCCTCTACGTTGCAGACAAAGACGTGGCCCGAATCTTAAGAGACGAGGAGCTGAAGCTCCTCTTCAAGAAGAAACAGTTGAACAGGTTCCATTCGGACGTGCAAATAGTGATGAAGAAGTCGATGCAAATAGAACACACGGTGTTGAAAGTATTCTCATAATTTAATTATTATCTTAGTGACTCTAAATTAGGGCTGTGCGCTTTGGCTGGCCAAAATAAATCAAATGAACCAAATTAATAATCGGTTAAGAAATCAACGAAACAAAAGAAGAATCTATCAAATTAATAAAATAGGTCAACTTCACGTTTTGACAACTGAAACTCTGAAGTTGCCTTTTTTATTAATTTGGCGGAGTCTTCTTTTGTTTCGTTGATTTCTTAACCGATTATTCGATTATTTGTTTTGTCCGTTTTGTTTATTTATTCATTTTATTCGTTTAGGATTGCCAAAGCGCAGAGCCCTTCTTGCTTATAAAACTCGTTAGAACCAGGATAGAACCTTGTTCGAACTTGGGTTTCTACTTGGGTGTACGTGGGCGCCTAGAAGAATTTTTCCAAATGGGTTCTACATGAGTTTCGATCAGGTCGTATCCGGCCCTAAGAAGGAATCCAAGGGGTTCTAAATGGTAGAAAATATTTGCGCCATTCTGGTTCAACACGGGCTTTGAGCAGGTTGTATCCGGCCCTAAGAAGGGGTCTAAGGGTTATATACGAGTTATATACGGTAACCTAAATGGATCCTATATGTTCTTTAACAAATCAAACAAGATTTTTATTATTATTATTGTACTTTATTTATGGATAATTTATATATCACTACACACACTCACTTCACATCTCTTCGCACGCTTTTAGTATTATGAAAAATAGGACACACTTTGCGGGATACGAACCTTCGTCTATAACTACCTAATCCATTTTAACGCATCCCAGTTCCTAACAGCTAAGCCTATCGGCTATCTTAAACTTGGAATATTGTATCAAAATCTCAAATTTGATCAATCGCAGTGGGATAGAAGCTAAAAAAACTGGCCAAAAGTCAAGATTTCATCGACTTTGTATGAAAATTTGTGTAAGGGAGTTAATGAGGCCGCTGATTTCGAATTTGACGTCAAAAGTTACTAATTCAAAATGGCGGATCAAATATGGCGGCTAGCATTTCCAAATTTTTACATATTTGTATGAAACTTGGTACAAGGGGGGTTTTGAGGTTGCTCATTTCGAATTTGATGTCAAAAATTACAAATGAAAAATGGCGGGTCCAATATGCCGGCAAACATTTCCAAATGTTTCCATATTTGTATGAAACTTGGTCTGAGGCGGTTTTTGAGGCCGTGATTGCAAATTTGACGTCAAAAGTTACAAATTTTAAATAACGGATCAAATATTGCCGCCAAAATGTTAAATTTTTACGTATTTGTATGAAATTTGGTAAAACGGGCTTCTTGAAAAGCCCAGAAAATTGGACAAAAGTCAAGGTTTCCTTTTATCAGTTCATAAACTTTTCTTTGAGAGTTTTCGGGATTGCTTATTTTAAAATTGATGTCGAAAATTCAAGATTGAGGATAGCAGATTTATTATTACTTGGCCACCTGTCGGAATTTCAATTTATAGATAAATAAGACCAGACATTTTTTGCATAAAAATAGTTGATAACAGTAACGATTGTAGATCGTTATACAATTTTCCTGACAAAGTTTGTATATTAGTTTTTGGAAGTGTATTGGTTAATCCCCAGAAAAATTTTTTCCCCATTATTTGTTTATCGTAAATTCAATACATGCTTGAACTCGTAGAATCTCCCACATCATTGAAAAGAATGATCCCAGATAGAAATACACTAAAGCTGTATTGATGCCCACAACGAAGTTTGAAATAATTTCTCGCTTTACGTGCCTGCTATAGCTCGTTTTCACATTGTTAGTCTCCCACATCTTTGAATAAAGTGATCCCAGATAGAACCACGCTAGACTCGTGTAGAAGATTTAAACGAACATTAAAATAGTTTTCCGTCCTGCGTGCTTGCTAGAACCCGCGTAGACCGTTTTAGATTCCCAAATCTTTGAAAAAAGTGAACCCGGCTGGAATAATGCTAGGCCCGCATAGACGCCCTCTACGAAATTAAAAATAATTTCTCGCTCCACGTGCCTGCTGGAACCCGCTTGGACTCTGCTAGACTCCCACGCTTGGCAATAAAGTGATTCCGGTTAGAACCACGCTAAACCCATATAGACACCATCGACGAACTTTAAGAGCATTGGAAACAGGTCCTAACCTTAAAATTGAATTGTCTCATTTTACTCCATAAATACTAGAATAACATCTTTGTTAGATATTTAGGGCTTACTTCTGTTTTGAATGAAGTCTGTATTCGGATTGAACAATTTGCTAATTTTAATACTGTTTGTGTCAAACGATTGTTTTGGATTCCAACCCGAGCATTATAAATAATCGTTTTACACAAAAACAATTGAAGTTAGCGAATTTTTCACTCTGAATACGTACTTGATTCACAGCAGGAGTAGGCCCTAAATATCTAACACAGATGTAATTCTAATATTTATGGAGTAAAATGGGGCAATTCAATTTTGAGGTTAGGGCCTAGTTCCAACGTCCTTAAATTATATCTCGCTCTGCGTGCATGCTGGAATCCGCCTAGATGATGCTAGACTCCCACATTTGGCAATAGAGTGATTCCGGGTGGAACCACGCTAGACCCGTATAGACGTGCACAACGAACTTTTAAAAATAATGTTCATTCAGACATCCCGGACTGGACCCAGGTCAACTCTGCTGAGCCCCCGTTTCGCAATTAAAGTATATTATTTCTGATTCCAAATCCCCATGTTGAACCTTCTTACATTCGAATAGAGTTCCGTATCGGACTTCACAATTTCCCATTAGAACCCAGGTAGGCCCGGATATAGTGCCGAAGTATAACATGCATCCCAGGTAGACCCAGGTAGGTGTCCACGTGGGAACCCAACGGGTTATAGGCGGCTCTAATGCGGGTTTAACCCGGCTCCTAAAGGTTTTTTGGCCAGGGTACTGTCAATACTTTAAATTAAAGTAGTGTCAATTTAGGTATTCCTAGAATTTTCGAACGGCGATGCTGGACCACATGAGATATCTCTAAAGAGATTTCAGTAAGAAATCTCATGAAGAACTTTGGAGTATCCAACAAATTACGCTAAAAAATAATTTAGGTATCCTAGGGATATCTAAATTTCTGCTTCGGTAGAATATCCTGTTAAGGTCCGATAGATATGAAAATAAACTTCAAATGTTCTTCGTAAATTCTTGATATGTTTTTTCTTCAAGCAGAAGCAGTTGGCGCTTTTGATGTAGCTCATCAAAATGATGATATCATCGAAGTATCGTCAGAGTATGAAGGAGGAAAAGGCATACAGAAGCAAGGTACCTGCAACAATTAATGTATTTCTGAAAAAATCTTGCAGCTAAAAAAAAAGAATTTGTGACGTAAACAGAACAATTATTTTTATCTTCTCACTTTTACTGTATGATCTGTTTGACATTTCATAGATGGATACGGACGATGAGTTTCTTCCAGTTAATTGACTAGGACATGCACCCACGCCGTTCAATATCCAACCCGGTTTGAAAGAAAAGGTTGGAGGGGACGCAACTTGCGT
Source organism: Andricus grossulariae (assembly GCA_011634705.1). NCBI lineage: Eukaryota > Metazoa > Arthropoda > Insecta > Hymenoptera > Cynipidae > Andricus > Andricus grossulariae. The sequence goes on from JAABKJ010008831.1 coordinate 6,954, forward strand.
TAACTGCCGCGAAGTGCGCAGCGAAGTGATTTGCAGCCTTATTTGCAAACGTATGGTCATGTGTGCTCCATGTGCAAACCAGTTGATCAGAATAGCACTAGCCGATCACGGCGAGATCCGCTGCCCCTTTTATCGCAGCATTGTTTTGGAGTTTATGCAGCTTCGACTGCCAATTGTGTGATTCTCCTTATTTATTTTATAAAAAACTAGAGACGTCCAAAGAGTAAAGTGCGACTCTATAGATGTAACTCAAAATTAAAATGAGTAATAAAAATAAGTTTGAATTGTTCACTACTATCAATATATAATTTCCAATTAAAAGGTCTTTTTTTCATTTTTACAATCCGACTCTTTATTTCTTGTGTTATTTTCAATTATTTGAAACCGCTTGTCCTTAAAAATGTATTATAAACGAATTGATTTAAATTCTTTCCCTTCTCACGGTAGCAAAGGTTCGCCAAAGGAAATAAAAAAAAAGCTACTGAGAATCATTCACTGGGAAAGAAACGTAAATGCACAAAGTTTCTTGGATTATTGCACAGTAGTTTTAACAGGTTAAAAATGGGAATTTACCATTCATACTCATCCACAACCCCTAAATAAATGCTGAAAATATTGTACAATGCATGAAATCTATATATATTTTTTCCGTGGAATCGAATGGCGCTATTAGATGATCTGAAAATCGCATTATTAAACGAACTATTTAATCGATCGAAAAATCGCATATTTGCCGTGAAAGAACACATTTGGATCGAATGCTCTCATCCCATCATTACCTTTTTTGTTAATAAATTCAACAATTGTTTATAACTTTATAGATTGTATATGAATTATCAATTTATGACAATATTTCGTTACTCCATACGATTCTAGTAATAATTTACAGCGATTTTAAGTCAAAATAATTTTTGTCAACAAAAAAAACAAATACATTCGACCATTTTTTTAAATAAATTCTTGCAAAAAAACTGAGATCTCCCAGTGGGACTGAAGGTAGTATCTGCGGACAAATTAACGGAGCTAACAAGTAAGTATAAACGTTCATTCTTCAGCCTGTTGGCCTTAAAAAATTTACTTGCTTACACTTTCGTTTTTTTCTAAATGATGTTCCTTAAACTAAGCCTTAAAACTAACATCCTTCCGTACCTTATCTCCAGGATCGCGCACTCTTATCAACTTGCCTTCCTCGCTTCGCCTCGCTCGCATGTCCCTACTCTCTCGATCCCGCGTCTACTACCTAATGCTTATCTACTATTTACAATATTTACATACTACCTATATCTACTTTCTCTCCTATTTACAATCATTCCTTCTCCATTCCTTTACTTCCTTTGTTCTCTTCTTCTCCATCCGACCCAACACTCCCTTCACCCATTCTACTGCCCTTTTGTCCCCCCTTTTATTCATCAATACCTCCATGTTCATTTCCCTCCTTTCCACCTCTACGCACTCCTCCAACAAGTGCTCCACTTTTGTATACCCTCTCCCAAACAGTTCACACATCCTCTTTTCCCTAGAGAGCCAGAACCTATTAAAATCCTCCATACACCCACATCTCATCCTCGCTATAAGCTCCTGACTTCCTTTCTCTCCTTTCGCACACAAATATTGCGCTGTCGCCTTAGGAAAAATCCACACATAGTTTCCGTTAAACCTTGAATCTCTTATTCTCTCTTCTCCTGCTATCTTCTCTCTCTCTCTCTCCACGCTGTTTTTCTTAACCAACTCATATACCTTCCTTCGTTCCTCATGCATCCTTCTGACTTAATCCATTTGTAGTTCATTCGTTCTAAAATGCCTTTCCCTTTCAGCCTCCATTTTTCCACCCCCTCTCCTGTTCTCCTTCTTTCACCAACAATCCCTATTATTTGCACGCCCGACTAACCGATTGAATTCCTACACTTGTTCTCCCCGTCTCCCTTCTGGCAATATAATTAGGCGTGTTCCTTGCCAACCCAAATGTCTACTTTACATACCTCTCCCGTGTAATATTTACCTCTTCACATTCCTTCCACCCCCATACCTCTACTGCCTACAATAGTACACTCATCACTAGTGAGTCAAACAATTTCATTCTGCTTTCAAAATCATCTGCGAATAACTTCTTTCCCAACCCCCACATCTGCCTACTTACCACATTTGCTCTCCTCACTCTCTCTTTCATGTGACCATCCACTCCCCTATTCCTCCGAAACACAAAGCCCAGGTACACAAACTCTTTTACCTCATGCACCGCCACTCCCTTCCACTTCCACTCCCTTCCACTTCCACTCCCCTCCATTATCCCTCCCACCTCCTTTACTGAATACCATAACCTTGGATTTTTCCGCATTCAGCTCTAACCTGCTCTTATCCAAGTATCTTCTCAACCTCTTCATCATCTCCTTTAACGCCTCCTCACTTCTAGCCAGCAACACCATGTCATCTGCATACGATAGTGACTAAATTCTAACCCTTCCTATCCTGACTCCTCCTACCACCCCGGCTTCCAACTTACTTTCCATATCCGCAAATAAAATCGCAAAAAGCATGAGGCTAAGCGGACACCCTTGCCTTAACCCCCTATCCATCCAGAATCCCTCCGAAATCACCTCCCCTTCTCTTACCTTATCTTTGGTCTCTTCATATATCTCCCTTACCCTCTCGATCAGGCCTTTCTTCACTCCGCTTTCCTTCATAGCCTCCCACAACCTTCCCCTATCCACCAAAGGAAACGCACCTTTGAGAGCCATGAAAAATGCGTACAAGCTTGCCCCCTTCTTTGCTAATTCTCTATCCACCAGCCTTCCGCAGCCTCTGCGCCACCACCATCGCGTATACTTCATACGCCGTATTCATTACCGTTATTCCTCTATAATTTTCCTGCCTGTTCCTGTTAACCACCTCCTTCAGCCTCTCCCTCACCTCTCGTGTACTAAACAGCCTTGCTTCGTTCTCTGCCCCATCCAGCCCTGCTGCTTTTGACCTTCTTAACTTCCTTATGTGTTTCTCTATCTCCTCATCATCGAACTCCTCCATCTCTACCTTCAGCATTCTTCCACTCCCACCATCCCTCTTCTTCGAATCTAAGGCTCGGAATGATTCTTTAAAACACGCCCTCTACTCCTCACTCCCTATCTTCTCGCTGATCCCCACTCTACGCTTTCTAAAACTATTTATTATCTTCCAGACATCCCACTCTGTCTTAACATTTCCTAACTCCTCTTCCAGATCTTTCTTCTTACACATCAATCTGAACTCCTTTCTCATTTTTACCTACTTCTCCCTTATCACTGTACCCTCTTTCCACTTCCTGTACTTACTCTTCACCTTCCTTTTCATCTTTTTACATTCCTCATCACACCACGACTTCACCATTTTTTTTCTTCTTCTTTTGGAATACCTTCTTCCGCACGCAACCTTCCGCTTTCTCTTTTAAATCCTCCCATATCTCTTCCACCGACTCCTCTTCAAAGCGTAGCTTCCCTAACTGCTCCTTATACCTCTCTGTCGCCTCTCTCGTCCAGCTCACCCTCTCGCCCGTTGACCCTTCTTCTCCCTCTTGCCTTCCGCCGCTCTCACCCCTTATCCACAGCCCTGATGGCTGATGGTCTGATTCTACCCTCCCTTCTACTGCGAATCTTTTCGTCTACTCCCACCCTCGCATATTCATGACTACATAGTCTATCACCGACACACATTCACCTTAATTACATATGTGTATTCTTCCTCTTCATCCCCCGTTGCCATACCATTCGCCACCGCCCAGCCTCTATCCTCCATTCAGTCCCTTAGAATCTTCCCCTCCTTATTTATTAACTTGTCCTTCGATTTCCTCTCGAAGCTCTCCCCTTCCCTGTAAAGGCCCACTTCCCTCCCCATCCTCGCAGGAAAGTCCCCACCCAGTACCACCATACCCTCCTCTCTTTCGCCTAGCAAGTCTTCCACCCTTCCTTTAATTCTTTCCATTTTATTATTATTGGACACTATCACAATTTTACACCTCACCCCTCCTATCTTTACTTCTCGCATTTTCACTCCCTCCCCCTCTCCCTTTCCATGAACTACTTTCTCTAATCCTTCTCTATCACCCGTTATAATTCCATTACTAGCTCATTCTTTCGTCTTAATTCTGACCGTCTCCTGGAGTCTCCACCTATATCCCCTTGGCAGATTTGGCTCTATTCTATCCCATTCCTTTCTTTCTACCCACGCGTCTACCCACGTCTCTACCATTCCCGCAAAATCAAACTCTTAGATATACCTCCAGAACTCTTCATCCTTTTTCTTTATCCCTGCTACGTTCCAGTACAGCACCTTCACTACTCCTCTACCCTGCATTACCCCCACCCCCTACTTCCTACGAAACAAATTCCCCTGCACTTCCTTCAACACCTCTTTCTCCTCGTCCCACACCCA